>JBBYHL010000005.1:4420773-4539802 GCA_038381835.1 Adansonia madagascariensis
TTATTATTATTATTATTATACGTGTGTGTAAGATTTCACAGTCCTCTAATTTTGCTGTTGGAATTTTTAATTTTCTTGTGAACGAAATGATTCTCCAATATATAATGCGTATGGATTTTTTTGGATCTGACTTTTCAAGTCAAACCCTATCTAAGCTTGACTCAAGATATCTTATTAATGTAAAATTTTATTTTAATTAATTTATATTTAATAATATTAAAATATTAATATAAAAATTAATTTTAATATTATAATATATATTCCATCTAATTAAATCTATATGGGTATAACGTAGTCCGAACTCAAACTTTTATACGGTATTTAATTGGACTTGGCTCAGTCCAGTTCAATTCATATGCACTTTCGAAAGATTGTGAGCATCAAATCAGTTTATGAGTACTTTTATTTCAGCTTATTTAACACCATAACTATATATATATATATATATATATATCAGCACTTCCTTTTTAATAGAGTAAATTAATGAGTTTAAACCAAGCCAAATGCCTCAAAAAATAATAATTTCCTTGTACAATTTTTTGAGGCATTTTGCTTGGCTTAAACTCATTAATTGACTTCACTAACAAGGAAGTACTGGATTAACTAAAAAAACCATGTTTTTTCTTGCCAAGATATTTAGTTTAGTTTGGTCTTTAAACTTTTAAATGTTTATTTTTCTGATATATAATGATTATATTTTATATATAGAATTGAACCGATTACATTAATACGATAATAAATAAATTAAAGTAGACAAGTATCAAGAAATATTTGTAGAAATAATAGCCAATAGAAATATCAAGCTTTTATATGTCCATAGGCAAAGATGATAAGAAATTTCTTTACGGTAAGATATAAGAGAAAAACTACACGGCGTTTTGGTACCCAAAAACTCACTGGATTCGGTCTAAAAAATATTGTATAAACGTAATATCCATAATTGCAGAATTTAATGAGTTTCAAAATATCTTTGTCCATGAGGCTTTGTGAAGAAATCATTTCTCTTCTCGAGCCTCTTTACTTGAAAATACTACTATACATAAAAATTTCATGTTAAAAATATGATAAAAAATTCAGAGACAGGTCAACAATTTTATTTATCAAACTCGAGAGTTACAATTTTTGGAAATTCTTAAAGTAAAAGGATCTCTTGATTCCTTTCAAAAATAATAGTCAAAGGACATTGGATGACTTGATCTTGAACTATAAAATCCACTTTAATGGCCTTTGGATGACTTGGATAGATTTGTTACAAGGCCTTTGAAATTTGATCTTGAAATTTTCTTCAAGGTTTTTGAGACTCGATCTTGATTCAACAGGGTCTGTTTCAACGGTCTTCTAAACTTGATTTTGAATAACGGGACCAACCTCCTTTCTCTTGATGAAATAACATTGGAGAGCAATTTTTTAAGAATTATTGAGAATTGGTGCAATTTTTTTTAGAAATTTCTTCAATTCCTTCGAGTCTTCAGAGAAATTTTTTAAAAACTTTAGAGAAGATTTGAGCCTTCAAAGTCTTCTTTTTAGGGTTGTAAATTGCAAAATTTTTGTGTTGAATTGCAAAACTTTGAAGGAAAATCTATTTCAATGATAAGATGGAGAGACGATCAAGTCTTTAGTTACAAAGTATAAGTAGATGCCTTCCATCAATACATCTAATAATATATCTTCAATTATTAAATGACCAATCATTTAACCATCAATTAATTATGAGATAATATACATGTATCTTCAATTAACTATCAGATAATATTAATGTATCTAATAGATTCATATTAATGTAAGATACATGTACTTTTAATTAATTAAAAAACTAAAAAATGATATAAAAATAATACAAAAATGATATGAATACATGAAATTTCAAAATTTATATAATATCATTTATTATTTAATTTATATATAAAAATATAATATTTTAAACATGATTATATTAGGTAATAATAATATCTATACAAACTAAATACACAAATTGCCAGATGCTCTTATCTAATTAAACTATAGTTCAACTCTCAAAGTTGTAGATTTCCCCTTTTCTTGATACTTTAATTAATCAAATTTATTGGTGTGACATTTGATCTAGAAACATAAAAAGTGTAAACCAATTTGCCTTACCACAATAATAAGTACAAGGCCTTATGTTGTAATGCAGCGTGTAATCTTTAGTTTAGAAGAATCTGAAAAGCATGAAACATTGATCATTAGTACATTGAATACTTTGCATGAATCAAAAGGCACCAAAAATAATAGGTGAAGGTTAATGATGACCAAGAGGAAGATCAACATCTTGAAAACTAGATAATAACTAAGAAGACATACTTTTTTCAGTTTCAAGGAGATTTCTTTGTGTTCTTGAAATGTAAGATGGGAAGTTTTAGTTGAGGCCATATCCTACACGATTTTACATATAAAACTCCATCACTTTTCTTTTGGTACAAAAAAAGCTTTAGCTTATGGATATGAGGAAAAGTTGTAGATTTTGGGACTTAAACCTTAGGCTCGTTGAATATCAACTTTTGAAAGAGGTTGCTATGTGAACTAATTAAGCTAAAACTCTGGTTCCATGGCTTATTTTGTCATTCAATAGTTAAGTTACTTAACTTATTGCCTTTTCTTTCTATAAAACTTTAAATCAATACATGTGAAAGTCCATTACCTAAAATAAGTAATATGAGAAAGGGAAGGATTTATCAGTTAGATTAGTCAACTTTTGACATTTTTTTTGGGTTATTAACATAGATGACTTTATTACTAGCATTTTTCCTAATTGAGTACTTGAAGTAAAATTTGGCCTAAATAGATACTTGTACTACGAATCCATCAAACACATAGGTGCTCTGCACTAGTGCCATTAAATAAATGCTAATGTAGTGTTTATCATCCACTCCGAAGTGACACATGGCAATTTTTTAAAGATAATGATGTAGCAATTTTGCCATGTGCCATGGCCTCATTGGATGTTAAATGCCATGTCAGCATTTATTTAACAAAGTTAATATGAAATACCTATGTGTTTGGCGAAATTACGATACTTATTTAGGCTAAAAGTTTCTTCAGGTACTCATTTGAGAAAAATAGTATAGTACAAGGACTATTTTAATCAAGTTTTGTGCTCATTGTTGGTCCATAGAAGTATTGATGAAGAGAAAATAGACTCTTTTTTAATGTACTTCTTACTTTTCAAAAAAATTCAGTCTTTGGTGGATAAAGAAGGCATCAAAACCTTTACAAAGCCCATGGTTTCACAACAAGAAGGTGTTATGAATCGGCTATATGATAAGGTTTCAAAGATTCTGGTTAAGGATTTTAAGCAGGGAAAACAATCAACCAAGTTGCTAGTATTGTTGATGTGTTGAAAAAAAAAAAGAAATCTAAACTGAGTTTATTTTTTTGTCATAATATATTACAATGTAAATCTTGATACATCATAGCAGGAAAACACTTTATCTTTATTGTAGGGCCTCATCCATCATAACAAATTGTTCGTTCGAGCATCCCATAAGGTATCACGAGATAGCTAAGAAATAGGGAATTGGCATCGATCTTTTTGGGCTAGATGTGATCGATTACCTAAATATCATTCACTTAGAGTTATGAAACTCAAAAAGGTTGATTTTAAGATTTGCGTTTAATCCAAAGATGTATTAGTAATCAGGCTCGGGAGTCGGTTATGCACAAGTAAGGATTTGATCATTTTCACAACGCTTGAAAATCGATACCAACTAGTCACATTTATCCAAATTTATTTTCTTTTGCTTTAAATATTTAAATTTTCAATCATAATCCCTAATTATTACAAAAAAACACATATATATCAATGAAAAATAAAAATGTGTCTCTCGTAACTCATATCAAGTAATCACGAGAGTAACTAAATGTTAGTTCAAGACTAACTAAATCCACAACATGACTTGGAGAAAAAGAATTAATTTTTGAAAAAATTTTCCAGAAAAGTTGTGACTTGAAAATAATTCAAAAATAGGCGAAAATTCAAATTTATTTAAAAAAATGGACATTTTCCTAAAGTTTTTATGAAAAATGACTAAATTAAATAAAATGAAACTTTAAAAACAAAGCTTGAATTAATCTTTTATTAAATTGAGATCCTTGAAGTAAGCTTGTTTTGAAGCTTATTCGATATGGATGACACAAAAAATACTACAAAAAAAAAACCAAAAAAATCATTTTTGTAGACAAAAATATTTCTTTTTACAATTCATTATGCTGGAATATTGCAATGATTTAAGGAATGTCATTTTAGTTCAAACATTTGCACTATTACCTTGGATACAACTTTTAGACATTTGAATGTTTGTTAATTAGGCCTTGGACGTTATTAATATGACACACTAATGTCTTCAAAAGAAACCATAATAAAACTCCATATACGAACTATGAAAATATATTCCTAAAGCATCAATGCAAGACATTTGCTTTTTGTGTTTCCCTTTTTTGTTTAATTTTCTCAAACAATTATGAGGTGCACAAATACCTTTTATTTCATTGTTATAACATCAACTACATCACACTTAGACAACCATGTTAATCACACACAAGCTAAACCTAAAGGCTCTTAGCTGTCATAGTATATCGAGATAAGAACCTTAATATATCAGAGCAAACAACACTTCTAATCATCATAGGGTTCTAGTTGATTAAACAAATCATTCATCTAAACCTCTCATACTGAAATACAAAAGTGACTTGGTTAAGGAGTCGCCATTGATCTATTTTGGCCATAGATGTGATCGGTAACCTATTGGAACCATTCATGAAAGAGCTACAAAACTCTAAAGGAATGATTTTATTATCTACGTAAACCAGAGATCTACAAAATTAGGCTCGGAAGTCGATTACACTACAAATAAGGACTCAATCCTATTCATGATGTATAATACTTGGTACCAACTAATCACACATATCTGAATTTCTTTTTCCTTAATTTCAATCATATATGTTCAATAATAATCCCCCTTTATATTTATTCCAAAATCTAACAAATATCACAAAAAAGTGTATCCCGAAAATCTTATATAGACTAGCTTGAACTTACAACTGATTTAGAGCTAAAATCATTTATAAATGAAAAAAATTCTATAAAACCACTTGACTTTAAAAATGTTCACATATTAACTCCATTTTTAGTATTTTTTAATGAATTTTAATGCTATTTAAAGTAAATCACAAAAATACTACACTTGGACTAAATTGAGGGACACAATTTTGAAAACAATATTAAAAATCAACTTTATTTAATCAACTTGGAAGCTTTAATGTGAGTCACTATATGACCTTCTATAGGGCCTAAACTTATTGACATGCTAAACATGACTTTCAAAATCAATTCCGAGGCATCCAAATGCCTTAGAATAATAGACACTAAATTTGAAAAAAAATAAAAATAGGGATAGATTTGGCTTTATAAATTTTTTGATTTTATTCTAGATTATTCCTATAATATAAATCACCAAATTAAACTCTAATGAATGTTGACTGAGTATTCTTCAACTAAAAGTACTAAAAAATGCCAAAAAATTACTTTTGCTGTAACATAAAATTTTTAATTGGACACTACTGCATCGTATAGTGCATCTAACCAACCCATATTCCAAATTTTCTTCTTGATTCATTCAGAATGACCACTAGATGGCCATACATGCTTGAAAAGATTGTTCATTCTAATTTTCTCTAAAATATGAGAAAAAAATATAGAAATGATTATCGTCATCAAAAACAACATATAATACTAATCAGGTGCTGAAATAGAGCCAAGAAAACAACTTGGATTCTAGGATTTTACTATATTTGTTTGATCAAATGTTTCAATAGCCAATTTCGTAGCCTAATCAATAAGGATTATGGGAAAATAGTAACAAAAATTTCTAAGGCCTATAACCTAATTAAAATATATCTTTTTTATGATTCTACCGTGCTGGACTACAATAGTAGCACTGACTTGAGTTATGTTCATGAAGCCTTTTGACATATTTTTAAAACATGTTTCTAGATGTTCGAATGTCTGACAATGAGACCAAATAGAAATTATAGATTTTATATATAAGGAATCAACAAAGACTTCTTGGTGACATGACCTAGAACTATGTTTTTCAACATTGGCAATATGCTTCAGAGCTATGCGAATGACTCCGCTTTTATCACTTTTATTCATTATTATTTATTCTTATCAAGTGAATGACAAACCAATGCCTCTCACATGTGTGTTGAAACTAGCACCTAAATGACACCAAAGAACATGTTTGACGTGCTTGAACAACACTTAATGACTCACATTAAGGCTTACCAAGTTTAGACTCATCCAAGAACATTTAAAAATTTAAAAATATTTTTATGTTGCTCCAAATCAGTTTTAATTCAAGCTATTTATTTAACATCCCCAAGCTACTCATTAAAGATCTTATTAAATAAAACCAAACTTTGATACACCTATGGATTAAATGAATCAAAGCTTGCCCTTAGGGATCTTCTTCAAAAACAAGGTTTTACACAACCTAAATAGACTATCATACATTTTATCAATCACATAAAATACTAAGCTAAGGTTCTAGCAAATGTTATCCATAAAACCTATTCTAACCATAAATTCAACATGGTTGAATTCATTTTAAGCTATTTGCGCTTATCTATTTATCAGTTCTTATCAAAACTCATCATTTAACAATTCATTATAAGAAAATAAGCTTAGAATCAATTCAATCAACATGCTTTTAATCATTTAAGCTCAACTATTGAATAAATAAGCTTTTAAATTCATTCAATGGAGCATAAATTTTAGCTTACCCAAGTTCAACTCAAATTAATTCACCTAGGTTTCATCAATAAAGCAATAATTATGCAAAACCTACTCAAGTTCAGCTAGATTTCACCATGGTTAAACCGAGCTAAAGGAATATCTCCTTGTTTAAATGGTTTTCTAAGTTTGAAAACTTATGATTTCATCATTTGGCATTAGATTAAGTTTTATCTTCTTAGATTTTAGTCAAACTAGCTTAAATTAATAAGATTAAGCAAGATTAGATCAATTAAGATCATGATCCTATGAATTTAAGCTTACTAAACTAAGTTTTCTTCATTTTTTCCATGTTTGAATTCCTTTTAAGATAGAAAAATCATGATTTTCACATTTAAACTTGTTAATTGTAGCTCAATGTCATCAAAAACTAGTTTAATTAAACTTAAATCATCAAATTCCTAGGAAACTAATTTGATCAAACCTTAAACCTATGGCGATCTCATGTTTGAAGACTAGGTTTAGATCATTAATCATGATTTAAGCTAGATTTCAACAATTAATCATAATATCAAGCTTTAAGCAATAAGAAATCAAGTGAATCATAGCTCAAACCACGATGCAAACATAAGATAATCACAATTCATTTTGGCCAAATGCTGTAGATCATGTAAACACCTTGGCCAAAACTCATATAGGCAGGGAGAAACATGAATTAATCATTAAAATCATGAAATGAAATTAAAGAGAAAAGTTTGAAATTTTCCTACTCCAAGCTTGCTTCCCTCCTAAAGATGATGAAAGCTCGAGAGAAAAAAATTCTAGATTTTCTAAAGTTTATGTGTTTGAAAGTTATGAAACTATGGACTAATCGCCCTTATTATAGGCTTCTAAGTTGCTGATTTAAGCTTTAATCACCCTTAGGTGATCTTAGCTTAATCACTAACCTCCTAACTAGTTTTGAAAAAATTATAATTTTGCCATTAATGAATAGATGAACAAAATTGGCACATCGTGCACATGTTGAGTTTGATCAGGATTATGTTATGAACTAATCTAAGTATGACCTTTTATATCATTCAATTGACCATGATTAGTCTATGTAAAAGTGCAATTGATTGTTCTTCTTGTAATAAAAATGTGTCCTAATGACTTCCATCTTAGCAACTAAGAATAACTTGATCCCACCAAACAATAGCATAATTTGTGAATTCAACCACAACAAGTTTCACCTTCTTTTCTTCTAAATAATGGTGGCATTCAAGCATAAGCTTAACTTTCCATTCTCACACTAGATACAAGTCAGGATCATTTTTACCCTGGAAAAGAAGAGTTTTCATTTTAATGCTACCAATATTTTGATCCATACTATCATGATTCCAACACTCTTTTCTAGGCCAACGGTCTTGCCTAGCTCCTCTTTGTGTAAATCTTCCAGCATTCATGTACTCTCCTTCACTCTTATCCTCATTTTTATCCACTAGATCATCTTCTCCTAAAGGTTGGATATTTGGCCTATTCCTTCTTCTTTCATTTGATTACTCTCTTCTCATCCTTGTAATTACAGCTTCTTGTCTGTCTATTCTATCTTAAAGATTTCCAAAGATCAATTGTATTCTTTTAAACTATTATTGCATAGCCTGAAGAGTGAAAGCAACTCATGGCTATGTTTCTTGCTTTTCACTACTACTACCATCTTGTTTGGATGCTTCTCTGCCTTTTCTTGCCAAATTCATCCTTGCAATAACAAAAATTGGTTAAAACCTCACAAGAATAACTCTTTAACATGTTTATCCCCAAATTAGGTCTTGCACTCGTGTTTTCACTTAATTTGGCTTTTGCCCTACTCTAATGATCTCTCTCTCATGCCTTTTACCACTTTAGAATTTTTTTTGATTCTTTGAGACTTACAATGAAGCAATCAAAAGTTAAATCCAATTTAAAGCAATTGAAACTACTAATAACTCTTAAATTTGCATATGACCTAAATGGAAATAAAAAAAGCCAACAAACACTTGAAAATAGAAAATTAACTAAGGAAATTGTAAATAGCAAAAGATAGGGCTGACTCAATTTATCCATATGACCTAAAAACCCAATGGAAAGAAATAAAAGAGGAAACAAAGCAATGAACGTTTTGTAAATTATGGTGATTAGGTTTAGGAATGGCTAAAGATGTAAACACTAAAATTAGGAAAAGGTCAATCAATCAATTAATTAATTGGAAAAAAATTGATTAGAAAGAGATTAAAAAAGAAATCACTAAGATATCAAAAAAGAAAAGTATAAAATTTGGTCAATCTGAAATATCAATTAATTTTAGAGAGAAAAAGGAAACTATAAAGAATACAATAAAGATAACAAAATCAGGGAATCGATTGGAAGTAAAGAAAGGGGATACTACCAAGATTTCAGAAAAGGAACAAACAAAATCTGGTTAACCTAAGGGGGTGAATTCAGATTAAACTCTCAAAATTTTTAGAACATAAATTACCTCTTTGTTGGTGCATCTAACCCTTTTTTTACCACTTTTTTTTTACTTTTCTTTTTTTTCTTTTTTTTTCTCATATTTTAAAATAGAAAACTAATGATCAACAACAAATTAAGAGGCTAATCAAGACAAGAACAACTTGATAAAAGAAATAAGAGATAGATCACTTGATCTAGACTAAAGCTCTGATGCTAAATTATGTGAAAACCCTAAGAATGATGTCCTAAAACCCTCAAGTAACACTTTGGATCAAAGACTAGAAACCTAAAAAATAATAAAAAGCAAAAATAGGATTCTTGAATCGATAATTTAAATACAAAACACAAACCAAGAATACTAAGGGAATTGGAAACTTAACCCAATGCTTTAGTATTAATCTCAAACCAAGAATATCAAAAATTGAACGCCATAAGATTAAACTAAACTTAATAAGTTCTGATAAAGTCCAAAGAAGAACTCAAAAAAATTCACCTCGCTAAAAAGACTACTTGTATTAATTATCCAAAGAAAAACTGAAAAAAAACCAGTCTTACAATTGCAACAAACTATTTATAGCCAAAAGATAAAACCCTAAGACATCCGAGCAAGTAAAACTTGTATAGGCCTTTAGATGGCCAATTAAATGTTTATTTATAGGCCAGACCCTTTAATAAGTGGCATATGCCTGTCAAATGTTATTTTAATTATTTTAAGTATCTATATTAGTGGCCCATTCTTTGGGACACTAATTGGCCATTGTCAACCACCAATTAAATGTTGATAAGCCTAAATATCAACATTTGGCCAAATCACTTAATAACTTACTCATAACCTTGAGCAAGTTAACTAACGTGGTTGATTGAAGCTTACTTCCTCCCTAAATTCCAAGTTTATGCTATCTCCATCTTTAGCTTCTAGTATGAATAGCTTCTTGATTAGTCCTTGCACATCTTTTTGTAGTTGTTTAGCCTGAGCTTGTGTAAAAGGTCCACTCAGTACTTGGAAGTCCTTTGGAACATCATCTATGCTATTCTTTAGAACATCTTGTATATTGTCTTGCATTGGCTAGATCACATCACCATTTATATCGATGGCAACTAGTAGGCTTGTAGCAGTTTTTAGGGTCATTGCTTTACCATTATACTTTCATGGCACTTATTTATTGTCCTTGTATGGGCATTGATGCTTTAATGATAAGTCTGGAAGTATTTTTAATTTCAGAATGAGAAACCTTTGACTAATTTTTGTAAATAATAGGAGGGCGATCGATACTGTAGGATGATTGTGCCAGCCTTTTATTGGTTATATTGATTGACCTTTCTTTTTCTAGATTAGTTTTTTCATAAAATTCAATTTCTACACTATCCATAATCTTTTGGATCATGGCTAAAAATTTTTAATATTTTTGCAAAGTGTGTCCTAAAGTCATATGAAACTTACAAAAATTAGCCCCAAGATCAAATTGGCTGTTAATGCTTCTATGATTCTGACAAAGGATTTTGCCTTCAATAATATCGTCCAAACTTTTTCCATTGGGTTTTTGACTTCTCGAACATTTGGTTTCACTAATTGTTCCTCTTTAGCGATTAAAGCATTAATTCTAGGCTTAGAATAATCAGGCAAAGGATTTGCTGTGACATTTGGCCCTAGAGCATTATCAGATTTGAAGACACCCACTTCAAAAAAAAATCTAGACCTTTTTCTTAAAATCTGGATAATTCTCAGTTAAGTGACCAGACATAGCATGACACTTACAGTGGACATTTGATTTGTACCAGTTGGAAAATTATCCTCATATGGTTTAGAAAAATATGAGCTACTAATCAAGTTTCCAAAGTTTATCAAATATTTCCAGATAAAAATTAAAAAAAGGCTTGTAATAAGGTCTAAGATGATTAGTTTTTTAGACTGACTGATTGGTTTTAGGCCTTGTTTGATTTTAGCAAGGTAGATTTAGGATGTGGTTTGTGAGGTTGATGGAGTAGGAGTTTGGGGTACATTAAAAGAGCAAGTATTTTGAGGTTGTGAACCATAGTTTTAGTAATAAGAGTGAGGTTTTTGGTGATAAGGTTGTCCAGCAAAATTAATAGATGGAGTGAGTCTCTTCTTTTTTTGCTAGGTCATATCTTTTTTTTTACTGAAAGATTAACTAGTTGTGATTTTTTTTTACCTTTACAGCCATTTTAATTATTTCCCCTGATATGACAAGGTTGGTGAAATTCTTGGTTCTATTCCTACCAGCTATCATAATAAAGAGGGTACAAAGTATTTACGAACAACATTGTAGTCTCTTTCTCTATAAATAGAGGTTAAACCTTTAAGGCCATATCTTTCCACCTCTATGCATAACCTTTGAAAGACTATAGATTTTTTTTCCATGTTTTACATAGTTAACTTATCTGGTACCCATTCGACCATGTGTTTATACTATTGCATAAATGAATTTGCCAGATTGGGTCAAACATTAGATCTGGCTACAGTTTGTTATACCATCTGAATGTTGATTCTAATAAATTTTCTTAAAAAAATTGAATCAAGAGCTTGTTATTCTGAGCATATCCGACCATCTCTCGAATGAACATCTTGATATGCACAGAAAAAGATGTAAAGCCCTTATACTTCTTAAATTCAGACATTTTAAATTTTAATGGAAGAACTAAATCTAATACTCAGCTAAGATTTTTAACATCAACATTTCTATACAATTTAGCCTCTTCTATGGCTTTTTAGTCTTCTTTCAAGAAGTTGTAATTTTTTTTTTCACTTTCTATTTCAACTTGCCCTTTTTCTTTCTATTGGTGCCTATTTCTTTATCAGCACTAGGACTCATTGACTTTTCTTATGCAATTGGGTTTTTGTATTAACCCTTTGTGTAGGATTGTCAGGATTAATATGGATGGCTGGTGAAAGATGTATATTTTGCAAGCTTGCTGACTATCTATCCTAAACATTAATAAGTTACCTTTTGGCTTGTAACCCCAGATCCTCCAACAAGAGTATAAATAATAATTTCTAATTATAGGTGAGCTAGCTCCCTCACCATGAGCAATTCCATCATTCTAGTGATTTATAATTGCATTTCTTCTTATCTTTTCATCACGACCTCTTGGCCTTCCCAATGTCTTGCTTTTAATTGTTCAACTTTTGCCAAATGGTCCTTAGCCATTCTTCTTCTTCTGTATCGAGTATAATATCAATGAGTGGGTGGTGATCTAGTTGGTCTAACTAAATTTGTAATATTGAAACCTTAAAAATTCTAATTTTTTGAGTTAAATTTTATTTATGAATTGGTGAAATTAATAATTATGTATGAGTATGCTTGTACATATATGATCTATGGTGTGAATGAATGCACTTATAAGGGGTGCTTGCTTTAACAAAAGATTGCGAAACCAAAAAATTTTCATTAACTTTGTGACAAACTACATATTCATATCATTGATCATATAGGGATTATAACCAAAGAAAGTCCTAACTTGATTATACTGTTTCTGAGCTTCCTAAAAATGTTAAAGTATTACCCCTATTCTCCTATAGAATTAATCTATATGTAGGTCTTTAATTTTCTTCTACCATCTTTCTTGCTCAGGTGATATCTAAGTAAATCTGCTACGTGAGATACTCAAGGTACATCTATCGACCTTTACACTCTACTTGCCATCTTGGGCACTCATCTTTGGCCCACAAGAACTTGTCATCCTAGTATGCATCCCTATCCTGATAAGCCCTTGCCAAAGCATGAACATCATCTCCTTTTTGTCACAATTCTAGTCCTATCTCCATAATAGTGATCAAGGGTTTCTCTTTTTTCAAGCAATCAAGATTCCCATTCCTGTTTTTGTCCTAAAGCAATTTAAAGTTACTCACTCCTTTTAATGGACCTCTTTAGCTGGAGATAAAAATCTACGTGTTCTTTTCTTTCTCTATCAAAAACTGCCCCTTTGATTTTTCTTTCGAATGCTTTAGATTTCTAAACTTCAATTCCTTATAAAGCTTACATCTTTCCTCCTTTATTCCCTTAAAAGTCTTAGTAAAACCCTAAATATCCTAGTAAGCTTTAGTTTTTTTTATTCTGCTCGATCCAATTGTTCTTCATTAAGTTATACTTTTCTTCCATTTTCTTTGCTTCTTTCCCTTTTGCTTCCATCTTTATTCTTAAATAAGTAACTTCTTCTTGAAGTATTCTATTCTCATCACTTTTTTTTTTTAATTTTCTGGCAGCTTTTTCCTTAACCAAATCAACCTTAAAAGGCTTGACAAGCATTGGTTTGATATATACTCAAGGAATGGCCCTATCCGTGCCTAAAAAAATCAAGTTACATCCATAGATTTTTCTCTAAGTATCATAAACTTGAATGGTCTAATCTATATATATGCATAACACTGACTTATGTCTCTCACTTCAAAACAAAGTAGCTATCTGAAGTGTTTTTCCATAATTTTTAACATGATATATCAGATCCATACTAGCTATATCTGAAGTCATGGGAATGAACTATTGTAACTCATATTGTCTTTGAACCAATAAAGGTGCATACCCCATAGTGCCCTATGTACTAAGTAAAACCACGAAAAGTAACTTGCCACATCGATAAGCAAAGGCTCTTGGTGAGCACCAAGGTGCTCTCCATGTTATATCATTAGGAGATAAATTTTTGAATGTTTGCACCATTGGTTTTAGGTTCCTAATTCTAGCCGCTGCTTCTTAATAAACTCCTAAAGAGGGATACAATGGGAGAAATAGGGCTTGCCATTTTCAACATCATCACCCCATAAATAAATATGGCCCTAAATATATAACAATAAAGTAATCCTAAAAAATCTACCTTGACCTTCCTTTCTAAAAGTATTGAGTGCTTGATCATTTTTGCAAGAATGGCTGGGGCTGGATACATATTTCTTTTTAATTAGTTGAATAAGTATACTACTATTGCTTCTACATGCCCTAATACCCTTGAGAAAAAACCAAACCATATATGGCCAAGGTGAATGCATTAAGGGGCCTTCTTAGTGTCATAGCATACTCGAAGATATTCTTGAAGAAAATGTCATGAAATAACATTAGCATTCCTTTTATATTAAATAAAATGGCAGCCTACCTCAAAGTCTATGTCAAGAGCTTTGCTCAATTTATTATAGAAGTTAGTCCAATTGTGTTCCTTGAAATAAATGGGCCTTATCTCCAAAGGTCCAAGTTCGAGTAAGGTTGAGATCTCTTCCACAATCAAAGTTATGTCATGGTGATTAAATGAAAAACAACAGAATGATGGATCCAAAAACTGTATCATAGCTCAAACTAACTGCTCAACAAATTGTATATTAAGGTGAAGTGCATGCCTATATTTCTTAATAAATTGGGTCTACTTAATGTCTCCTTGTTAATCCCATATATCTACCAATTCTCTTATATTATTTTGACAAAGGTCCAGATGTGTAATTTTTGGCAATTCTGACTTATAACTCTCGATATGCAATACCTATATTTTTTCTAATTGAACTCTAAATCAAAATGAACTTCCTTAAAGTCCCTAGAAATAATCATTGCATGCACTTATTTAGCCATAAATTTAAATGAAAATTTATCTAAATTGAAATTTTATTTTAAAGCAAGCATCCCTATATGCATTTAAAAAGTGCACAGAAAAGAAAAAAAACATAAGTTAGTATCCATAGAAAGTATAAAATTTCAAAATAAAAAAATACAATTATGAATAAATAAAAATCATAAATCATTCAAATCAGATATCAAAGTTTTTCAAATAAAATGAAAAGGAGAAAAAGGTAGATTTATTCCTTTATCCTTAACTTTTTGTAACACCTGAATTTGGGCATGGTTTTGATTAGGTGGTTAGTAGAGTTCACTATATGAAGTTTAAGGTCAGACCTCTAATCAGTTTTTGAATTCTTTAAGCTCATAATAAGCTAACAAGGTACCTTATCCTTACCTGTCACAAGTTTATGTTGAATAGGGTATAACTTGAGTGAGAGTATCTTCCATGCTTGTAATGAGGCTACCACCTCAGGTAGGCATAGGAATTACACCCCATATGTTTTTCACTGGCTCAAACAGAGGCTAAAACCTTAGAAGGCAGAGCTACTTTAAACCTTTCTAAAGTATTGGGTCACTTATACCTCCTCTATAGATCTAGAGGAGAAACTACTGCACATGCTTGTGTGGAAGAGATAAAAAAATCTTTTTGTGATGCAATATTAAAAATAAAAAACCTTATCCTATACCCAAAAAAAAAAAGAAAAACAACAAGAAAATGGATTAGTGTAAAATCAACAAATATTTGCAATAATAAAAAGGATTTTTTATATACAAAAAATTAGGAATTATAATTAAATATTAGTTAAAATCGAATTAATCAAAATTTAATTTATACATAATTAATTTTATGCCTGACTCTCTAACTTGTCCCTAGTGAAGTTGCCCAGCTATCCCAATGTGGCCCGGATACAAATCCTGACCAAGCCTAACTTAAAAGGTGGTGCACCCCTTGTTCCTTCATATATATATATCTACATATCATTATTCTTTTATTTTTTAGGGTCATATCATTATTATTTTTTATTTTTTTCATATTTGGGGACAAGTCATCAAGGTGAATTGTTCACGTGACTTTACACTAAATAGTCATTGTGAAATGACTATTTATTTTAAAGTCGCCACTAATCTATTTGGGCTAGGTAAGATTGGTCGCCTACCAAAGTTCGTATTTTAGGGGTTACAAAACCTGTAAAAAGAAGCTCTGAGATTTGCGATAATACCAACGATTGTATAGAAGGGTTCAGGATTTGGTTATAATTACGAGTAAGAATCGACCTTCTCATGATGCCCAAAAATCAATGCCTTATTAATTACATGGTAATTTAAATTTTAATCTTTATTCAATTCCATTATCTGATATTTAATTATAATTCCCATGTAGTAAAATAATATTCTAAATTTATTATTCCATATGAGAACTAGAAAAACACAAAAGTTTTTATTATTCTCTTTCGTACCCTAATGGAGAGCCAGAGGAATAAGAAAGGTTTTAAAAATCAAAATATCTTTTGTAACCAATTGGAAAGCTAGAGGAATATAAAAAGTTTTATTTTATAAAAATTGAAATATCTAGATTTCTTTTTGAAAAGGATATCCAATTATTAAAATAAGCCATAAAACCCCTCTCATATTCTAGGAGAAATTTCACGTCTTATTTTAACTTAAAGACATTGCCTTCATTTTTTAAAAATTTCAATTTTATTAAAAATATAAAAAAAAAATGTCCTGAGATCTAGTTTAAATGAAAAGGTCTAAAACTCAATTCTTAGAACTCAAATTGATCAATAAGACTAAAATGTCTTCTAAATTACCTTTGACTTGAAAATATCTTAGTAACTCTAAAAGACTTACCTTTGCTTAAAAATATCCTAGTAACTCTAAAAGACTTAGTTTTGATGCTAAATTACTAAAATACCCGTAGGATATACTTTTGACATTAAAGTTTTCTAGCAACCCTAAATAACTCAAAAATAGTCTAAAATGAAAAACATATCCCTAATGTGTACCTCTGACATGAAAGTATCTCTGTAATTACGCAGAACTTTATTCTAAAGAAAATTACTAAAATACACTTAGGGTATACTTTTGACATGAAAGTATCCCTGTTATCCTAAAAGATAAAGATATAAGAAATTATTGTTTTACCCTAAATGGGTAATTTCGATATTAAGATGACCTAAAATACAAAAGTTATAATCAAGTCCCTAAACTTTTTCAAAATTACATTTCATACCATTCTAGAGAACCGGAAGACTATAAAAGTTTTCTAATATTCTACACCTCATCAAAGAATCAGAGGAATGCTAAAACTAATCAAATGCTCTAAATGAGGTAATTTAATGTTTGAAATGACCATTTTGACCTAACATAATAGATTTTTCAAATGGTCCCTAAACTTTGTTAAATTTGCATATTAGTCCATACATAATTAAAACATAAAATTAAATATCAAATATATAAAAATCAACACAAAAATCATATCAAATATTACAAGGGAGGTTTGCCTAAGCACTTTTAGCCTTGCAAGAAATTTCTTAATATTTACAAAAAAGTGCCTAAACTTCCTAGAATTATAAAAAGACCCCAAAAATCTAAAAATGTATTTACACAAAATAAAATGCCTGTAAAATACATTCATAAATGTATATGAACCATTCGACCAAGTATGGAATGTTCAAAAAATTATTTTTATCTACAAATTAGTCCCTAAACTTTTAATATTTATGAAATAGCCATAAAAATAAAAAAAATCATCATATACACATATGTTTAAATTTGGCCAACATCAAGTAATCCGCCAAACCAAATTTTTTCAATTCAATAATCATATATTACGGCTTTATCAAGCACAAATCAACATTATCATGTACGAAATCATTAAAAATAAAGATATAAAAATATTTTTCTAACATATTAACAAGAAAATACTAAAGAAAATAACATCAATATGATAATATATGCATGATAAATTAAACATTATAGCACAAAAATCAATATCACGTCAACACTAGCAAATTTCATAAGCAAATTACACTATTACCAAGAAAAATATGCTAAAACAAACAAATAAAAAATGATAGTTCATAGCCATCAAGCTTAGCCTTTCAACATGGATTAAAACCCATGAGCTAAAACATGAATTTGGCCTTAATAAAAGGAAGAGAATTGAATGAAATCAGAAAAATCAAAGATTTTATAAAGAAAATTACTTCAAAGCTTATTAATTAAGAAAAATTGTGGTGCACTTTTTTAGTGTTTTTCTTCCAAAAGCCAATTAGCCATTCTTTAAACAATTCTCCCTTTAATTCAAAAATATTTTTCCATTTATTTAATAAATCATGTTGAAAATTAGTTGGCATGATAAGTTTAAATTAATTAATTTGGTCTTTTAGTATGAGTTACATATATTAGTCATCACCTAAGGCTTAGACTCCACGATGATTATGATAAGCTTAAAAGAAAAATCTTGATTAAGAATACCATAAAAAATGAATTAGAAGGATTAAATTGTAAGAAATTAAAAATTATATAGTCAAATAGTAAAATTTTATCTGATAATATTCAATTAGTAATTTAATCAAGTAACAGGCCCAATTGAAAATTAAAAAAAAAATAGGCTTTAATGAATTAACAAGAAAATAAATAATTAGGTTTTGGTAGAAAATTAATTTGGGCCTAAATTATTCAAATGGGCTTATTGGAAAATTCCATATGAATATTGGGCTTGATGAAACAAAATGGGCTTATAAAATCTTAGCGGGCTTGTTAAGAATGAAATGAATTTATTGGGCCTAATAGCAAAATTTACTAGTTTTAAGCACATTAAGGAAATTTAGCCCAAAATAAAATAAAAATAAAAAACAAAAAATAAAAAAAAAACTTCTTATAAAAATCCTAAGTGTTGAATTCTAAAATGAATTTTGAAAAATTTTTAAGTGCAAAGAAAAGATAAGTAAACTTTCAAACTTTTAAAATTTTACAAGCAAAACCCTTTTGAAAGAAAATTGTTATTTTAAAAAAATGTAAAACTTATAAAATAAGTTAAATTTTTAAAAACTGATTTACTATGAATTTAATGAAAACATTTGAAGAATTTTAAAAATTACAAATTCAAAAAAATCCTACTGAAAAAATTTATAAAGTAGAAAATTTCGTATCTTAAAAATAAAAAAATTACAAAAATATGTCTAAATTTATAAAAATGAATTTTATCCAACATTTTAATCAAAATATTAATTTATACTAATAATGAAGATGAAAACTTGAAATCTGAGATAAATTTTACTAGGAAAAATTTTACGAACATGACACTTGCAGTATTATGAATAATTCAAATTTAAGTCCCAAAATTCATAACTTGATACCTCATGGTAAAAATGCCAATATAAATTTTTCCTTAAATATTTTAGATTTTTTGGAGTGAGTATCAGCATAGATACGTTGCGGGTATTGGTAAAATATATGGTGGTTAACTTCCCAACTTTTACGAAAAAATTCTTGAAAAATTCCTAAAATTGAAAAATTTGATCATGATCATCCATCAAAATGAATTTCCAATACTTGACAAAAAATATTGAAAAACCAAATTTTCTTTTGAATATTCGTCCTTCTATTCGAGATTAGCTTTCCAAATGGCATTTTTTCTATCACATGTACTTGTAACCATGTAGGTGTGATTAAATTAGTCTTGAGAATGTGCAATTTACTTGGAAAAGTTTGCCCTCTACCATGGTGGCCACTAGATTCTCATTCTCGGATACTTAAGACTATGAGAAAAAAGGTAATGTACGAAATTAGATGTCTAAACAGCCTTACCGCATTGGTAAAGATTAGCCTTGGGCACAAACCATGGCACCATCCAAGTTACATCCTTTGCTGTCAGAACATGGGAACCTAGGAGCTATTGATCCTTGATCACAGGGTAAAGCCATCTTTGCTAGGAGTTCTTAGAGAAAAACAAACCAATGAAATACGACTTTATTGTTTTCTTTTTTTTTTCTCCCTAAAAGTGGCTTCTAGCCTATGTATACAATAACTTTAAGCACCTATGGAATTTTCTATCACCTTCTTTTCAATGCCAATTTTAAGATCTAATTGTTTTAGCAAGAATAATTAATACCAAGTGAACGACTTTACTTAGGCAATGAAAGATGTCAAACATCGTTGTTGTGACATACCCTATCATTCTTAAGAATAGGACTAGCCAGTCTATCAATATGTATGATTTGGATGCTTTCTGATTAACCATTGTAAGAATTGTTGTGGAATGGCATCACTATTCCTTTTCTTTCAGATATCCAAGTTCTTCGATGGTTGTTTCTCATCTATAATCTTGGCCTAACTTCTATTACACCTAAATGGCTAATGCTCTTTGTAGCATAGCCATCCTAATTTTATGATCTCTATCCCTAGCAAAGCTTAATATTCTTTTATTATCAATGTCAAATCCTTTTTTGAAAGTAAAGCATCTATAGGAGGGATCCTAAAACTCTATGATGGCTTCACAGACTCTTTTACTTGCACCAAAAGCAAAAAGGGCTACATGGCTGTACCTTTAAGTGAACTGACTCTTTTATGATTCGGCCAATGATTCTTTATATTAATTAAATTAGTTAAATCATTTTGCTACAAATCTAAGTAGGCCATTTTAGGCAATGTCCAAAAAAAGTCTCTCAATAAACAATACCCATAGTTCATTTGTTCATTTTTTAAATATAGATAAACCTGTTAATATTTATTGCAGAATATCAATATAGGTTTTGCCATTTGTGCTGGCGAATTAATCCAAGTGGTTCATAGATTTTAAAGTAAACTTCCTAAATACGAATGATGCATGAAAACAAAAAGAAACCAAAATGAGTTAGTAATCCCATTATGAAAATAAATTACATAAAACCAAGTAAAAAATGAACATATATGCACAAGACATTAGATAATAAAATAGGATGAAGACAAACAAACAAGAAATAAAAAAAATTAAATAGTAGGTTGGTTCCTTCATGTGTCCTAAATTTTAATAACTTTTAACAATGGGTATGGCTCTACCTTGGCAAGGTCCTAAGGCTCATTATATGAGGTTCTAGTTTTGACTTCTAAATAGGTTCCCAAATCATTCTTCGAGTTTGAATAGAATAAATAAGACACCATGATCCTTACCCATTGTAGGTATCGATGGAATATGTTTAATATGAGTAGGAGTATTTCCAACCTTGTACAGGGTTAATGCCCCTTAAACATGTAGTTGCTTTACAGCTGATAGTTTTTCACTTAGCCTATATGGAGGATAACCTTAAGAAAGTAGAGCTACTTCACCTCTTCTAAACTAGTTTGGCCCCAATGAACAAAGCCTTATGTCATGAAATGCACATCAATAGTGTGTGCAAAGGAACAAACAAACATTTTTACTATCATACATTAAAATATAAACCCTCTAGCCTATACCCCCATAAAACATGAAAAACACAAATTGTTAGTAAAAAATGCCCTAGATATATAATAATTTCTTTATAAATCAAAAAATAAAAAAGAAATTTTTTTGTAATATCAAGAATTTGAATAGACACCAATTAAAATTGAATTTGTCCAAAATTTATTTAACATGTAATTAGTTTTAGTTTTGACTCATAAATAGTCCCTAGTGGAGTCGATAAGCTATCGCAACATGGTCAGGGCATGAATTTTGACCTACCAAACTTAAAAATCGATGAATCCTTCATTTCTATATTTTTTTTATTTTTTTGTGCTCGAGGATCGAGTCATCGAACTGAATCACTCACTTGACTCAGCTTTAAATAGTTATCATGAAATGACCATTTGTCTTAGATTCGCCACTAATCTATTTTGACTAGGTGAGATTGTCATCTACAAGAGTTCATATTCTAAGGGCTACGAAACCTTTAAAAATAAACCACAATGTCTATGTTCATAGCAGAGATCAAGTGAAAGGGTTCAAAAGTTGGTTATAATCAAGAATGAAGATCGATCCGTCTCATATGCCTAAAAATTGATACCTTTTAATTACATGTTAATTTAAATCTTGTTCTTTATTTGGTTTCAATATCCAATATTTAATTATAATTCATATATTTCAAAATTTTTCTAAGCTAAATTTATTATTTCATTTAAGAAAATCAGGTTTTCAAATATTTTGCAAAATAAAAATGTTATTCGTACCCAGTCGGATGAAACTGAAGGAACATGAATTTTTGTGTAATGAAATTTGAAAAATCTTGATTTCATGCTTTTTGAGAAAGATATCTTGCTATTAAAATAATCCGTAAAACCCTTCCCATATGCTAAGAGACATTCCAAGTACTATTTTAACTCGGAGACATTGCCTTGATTTTCAAAAAGGTCTGATTTTATGAAGAACAATAAAACTTGTCCTAAGACCTATTTTGACAAAAAAGACAAACTAGACTTGAAATACTTTGATTTGGTCAAAGAGACCACTATATTCCCTAAAGTGCACCTTTAATATAAAAGTATCTCGGTAACCCTAAAAGACTTGGCTTTAAGATAAATTACCAAAATACCTCTAAGGTATATCTTCAACATGAAAGTATCCAAATAACCGTAAAGTACACAATGACATCATAAAGTGAAGCCTTCAACATGAAAGTATCCCAGTAACCCTAAAAGACTTAGTTTTAAGGCAAATTACTAAAATGTCCCTAAAGTATACCTTCGATGTTAAAGTATCTTTGCAATCTTATAGGACTTAATAATGCAAAATGACAATTGCACCCTACATGGAAAACCTTGATGGCAAATATGACCTAAAATGCAAAAATTGCTAATAAGTCCTTAAATTTCTCAAAATTACACTTTGACCCCCGAAATTGTTAAAATGCATGAAATGTTCCTAAAATATTCAAAATGCCTTAGATGGCTAAATTAATATTAGTAATGACCTAATTAGTCCTAAAATGCAAGACTTCACTAAAGGTCACTAAATTTTTCAAAATTACAATTTAGCCTTTAAATGATTTAATATACAGGAAATTGCTACTAAATAAAATCAAAATGCATGAAAAGTATTTTTGATGAGGTCTATAGTATTTGCCCAAATATCTTAGCCCTAGAAAATTTTCCAATTTTGCAAAAAGGCCCCCAAATTTCTAAAATTATAAAAGGACCCTTCAAAGGCTGAAAATGCTAGAAATGAACCTAATCAAGTTAAAAAAATGAAAAACACCTCCAAAGGGTCCTTTTAGTATTTGGCCAAGCTAAAAAAGGCCAACAAGAACTTTTTTTTTTGATTTTGCAATCAAGCTCTTATACTTTCGAAAATTGCTAAAAGGTCTCAAAACACAAAACTTAACCAAATAATCTTTATATGGTTTAGCCAAGGCTTAGAAGTACCTATGCAAAGCCTTAAAAGTTTTGGAAAAATTATTTTAAAGAACCCAAAGGCCTTTCTTACATTTAGCTATAACCAAAAATGCATAGGAATATCTTTTCTTTCAACATTGCTGCATGCATGACAACATAATCATCCACCCTAGCTACTACCAAACTCAAGTCATCAGGAATCATGAAGTATAAACATGATTTACGAGAAATCCACATGAAAATGCGAAGGAAAATAGAACAAAAATAACATGAACATGTTTAAATACTAAGATAAAAAAAATTTTCACAGAAATATAGACTTGATCACAACCAAGTCATTATCAAAGAAAATATGAGCAAATAATCTACTAAAAAATGGTTCATAGCTTTCACACTTGGCCTTTAAACATGGATTACTAATCCGTGAGCATAAGTGATCAACTAAAAGAAAGAAAATAGAATAAAATAAAAAAGATGAGCATAATGAAAAAGGAAATTTTGTATGCAAAATACATTAAAAGCTTGAAAAATTAACAAAAAGTTTAAAAACTTAGGAGAAAAAATAATTTTTTCCCTAGAAAATTAAAGAAACATTAGAAAAAAACAAAATGAAACATCCACCTCCTATTTAAGGGGAGGTTTTGGTCGAGAGAGGGAAAATCCTCCCTAAGCCAAAATTTAATTATTTTTTTTTGAATTTTTGGTTGGTTTTTAGGTTGCTTGGTAGGTGAGATTTATTTAATGCTTGACCATAATTTCTTTTGCTTTTTATAATAATCCCTCATGCATTAGTCATTTAGCTTGTAAGCTTGTCATCTAGGCGTCATGATGATCATTTGCCCAACTTTATGCAATAATTAGGATAAAACTAAGTCACGTGGAAATGAATTCAATTTCAACCAAATTAATATTTATGTAACCAAATTAAAAAATAAGAATGAATTATGTGAAAACACAATTAAATTATAAATTTGCATGCATAAAAGAAATCGTGAAAGTAAAAAAATAAATAAAATCAAGGTGCAAGAAAACCTAATTAAGAATTCCATGAAAAATTGAATTGGAAGGATTAAATTGTAACAAACAAAAATTTAATTAAAATTCATGTATTCAAGAAAAGAAATAACATTCCATGTGTGACTAATCAAATTTAAAAATTTAATCCTATAGGAATTCCAACTAAAAATCCATACAAAGATTTTTAAAACAAAATAAATGATGTGTAAATAAATTAAAAAAAAAAGGTAAAAAAAGAATAAGGTTAGTGGGTTTTGTTGGAAAATTAGAATAAGCTTGATGGGCTTGTTGGAAAATCCATATAAGTTTTTGTAAATAAATTAAGGAATTTTTGTGTGTGAAAAAAAAAATTAATGAGAAAAATCCTTATTAAGGAAAATCTATATTTGGAAAAAATCAAAAATTTATAAAATGAATTTGAATTTGAAAAAACTAAATTTTTATTAATTCATAAAATGTATTGAAAGATTTTGTAGTTTGGGGAACAAGAAAATTCCAAACATAAACTTAAATTTAGAAAAATGAGCCAATTCAACACTTTGTGAAAATATTAATCGGTGGAAATAAAAATTCAAAACCCGAGATGATTTTTACCAAAAATTTTCACTAGCCAAAAACTTGCAGTACTGTGAAAACATTTAGAATTAATTAATAAATCTGACAACTTGACACCTCATGGTACAAAATGTCAATATTGATTTTGTCATGAACATTTTGGATTTTTAAGAGTGAGTATCAATATAACTACTACATGGGTATCAATAAAAATATACGATTCAAAAAAATCTCAAAAAATGTCTAAAAATTGAGAATTTGACCTTTGCATCATATCCAAAATAAATTTTCAAAATTCTACAAAAGGTATGTAAAAGCTAGTTTTCCCCTTAATGCTTATCTTTTTTATTTGAGATTTGTTATCTATGACCCTTTAAACGACAATTATTCGATTACATATGTGAGCAGTCATCTAGATATGACCAAATAAGTATCAGAAAGGCCTAATCCTCATGGAGGAGATCAACCCTTACTGAGATGATCACCTGACTCTTGGTCTTGGATATCTTAGACAGTCAGAAAAAAAAGGCTTAGATGAAATTAGGTGCCTATAAGCCCAAATGATCAATGGCGACTCCAACTATTGGCCACTTCATGGTGGCTGTCCAAGACCTATTGGATGAGTGATTTGTCTTATGGTCCCTATATTGGTATATGTCTTAGAGCCAATCGAATTAGATAAGGCATATAATGGTCAATAATGCAAACCAATCCCTTATGTAAATGATTCAAGGTTTTCCTTTATGTCAATTCATGATTGACAATGATGCAAACACTACTTAGATGAAGCCCATGAAACACAATGGCTTGCAAAGTTAGTGATGAGTTACGATGATGAGATCCTTATGCATCAAAGCCATGTTTCTAAAAAATGTTCTTAGTCATTGTATTGTTAAGATAGAGGCATTGACAATGTACAAAGACTAGCATATACTAAGCCTCTACGCATTTGATGCCTGTAACTCTTTGATCTCGTAGAACTTGAAGTATAGAGATACTTGAGGATAGTATATGACTGTTTATTTCATCAAACAAGTTTAGTGAACATAGGCCTGTATGAGAACTTCATTTAGTATAAGTCATTCAAGTGTCTATGGAATATGTTCTTATGAGCCAGTCCTATATATTGGTTATCAAACTTGTGATACTAGATCATCTTGTACAAGAAGTGTCATACTTTACTTTACCTAAACAAGTCCACAATGGATGGATACTTAAAGTAGGGTACGTTAGGTATAACATGAATCATATGGTGGATGAATGAGTGATCTAGAGAGGATTTGCCTCCTAAAGTGACATTAAAGATATGTCTCATATTTTCTTGGCTTTGGTTAACTCGATAAAGTCATTAGCTAATACATGATGAATTTAGGAGAAATTGTTTCTCTAAATTCATGAGGTTAATGAAAGTTATAAGAGCTATATGGATTTATGCATGTGTAGACATTGCACCATGCTCATGGCCTTTTCGGGATATCTAGTGAAAGGACCAAAACATACTGAGTGGTTGCATAAAGGTTTCTTAAAAGGTTATATTAACTCTTCCTGCATATCGTGTGGCCATAATGCCTTGCTAGAGGCCGATTTTAGTCTACAAATATAAATACACTTAATTGGGTAATTATATTTATTGCCATTATGATGAAAGCCTAATGGGTCATACGCAATAAGATGATTTATTAGATTAAAATTGAGATTTAATTAAGTACGACTTAATTAAATAAAAGGTATAATGAGAGTACTTAATTAATTAAGTTCAATTAAGAATAATTTAAGACATTAATTAGATTTATGAAATCTAATTAGAGATGCCTTAATATGGCAATAAAGATAAGAATGTCTTATCAAGCTAATGTCTATTTGTTAATATGGTGTTAGGGATATTATTAAGTAAAGCCAAATAATTATATTTGGAAAATCAAATAATTATTTGATAATTATTTAATTATTTCTTTAATAACATCTACATGAAGTAAAATTATTTTACTTGGGTTAGAAATTTTAATTATGAATTAAATTATCTAACATGTAAATTAAAGGGTTAGGCTAAAAGCCTCAATTAGGAAGTTAAGAGCGTTTAGTTGTGAATTACTCCACGTTAGGCTTACTAATAAGCTTGCTACATGGAATAGCCATTCTTTAGTCTAGTATTCGGCTAAAATATTAATAAGTTACTATTTGTGCCCAATGTTGGTCAAGCTAATTAAAATAGTTCTAATGAAGCTTTAAGAAACACTCTGAAGTTGGGCCACTTTCTGGGTATGTTGGTAATGGGCTCAATTGACCCATTAGTCATGCCTAACCTAGCCTAAGGCATATTTAAGTACATTATTAAGGGTTTTTCACTGATTAGAAGCATCAAAGAAACCTTAGGCACCAACCTTAGTTTTTTTTGAAGGGTTTGGCGTAAAATTTATGCTTTCTAAGCTCTATCTACATTTTTATAGATTTTTTAAGTGTTCCTAAATCATTCTTGACTCAACAAAATTAGAAAAATAGTTCTTTTAGTATTAAGAGATTAATTTTTCAAAAAAGTTTTGAAATTGGGCAAATCCCAAAATCATTACTTTCTTAAGCTTGATTGTGCAAATTTACATCCTAGATGATCAAAAAGTTTTTTTAATCGCAAGAAAAGATAAAAAATTAGTATCCTAAAGGAACTAATTAGAATCAAAATTAGAATTTTTGGATTCGTTTACCTACATCTGTGAAAAATTACTACTCCATATTATCGCTATGTACCACTTGTTGCAATCTGAAGGGAATATGCATGACCTGAAAATTAGGTGGTTTTGTCAGTTAGAGCTTTTGGGTTATCCCTTTATCAAGATCTGAAATAGGCATAGTAATATGAAAAGAAGAAAGACTATCGGGTGAATCACTTATCTAACTAGTCTCGGATGGCTATTGTGAGGTGGCCATAAATTTGGAGTCATCATCGATCATTTTAGGCTAGGCATGATCAAATGCCCACTGAAAACAATATCCTGAGTTACAATACTTGAAACAATGATTAAGAGGCCTACAAAGTCCAGAGATTCATTAATTGGGTTCAGGAGTTGATTATGCATAGGGAAGGATTAGCACCCCTACTACGCCTAAAATTGGTAGTCGCTAACCATATCTTACTTTGATTTTAGTTTAATCAATTCTATTTTATCTTTATTCTTATATAATCCCTTTTATTGCATGAATTTTTGTGAAAATTATAGATTTGGGTTTTGAAAGAAAATTTAGATCACCTATGCACCCCCGAGGTGCAGGGAACATAGGGATTTTTAATGAAAATACTTTTTGACTTACGTTTTGAAAAATCAAATATTTCGTGTCAGGCATTAAAGAGATATCGACGTGAAACATTGCCTTCTAATTTTTTAAAACAATTTTAAAATATAAATACATGATGGTCATTACAAAAGAAAACATGTTATCAAGATGAAAAAGAATATAATGACATTGCATGCAAGTAAACATAAAAAAAGCATAAGAAGAAGGATGACAAAAATATATCTCATAATTATCTTTAATTGTTGAGGAATAACCAGAATGACAATTTTGAGACATGTTTGGATTCGATGGTAATTTAAAGGATAGAAAAAAGAGGTTTTGATTAGTAAACTCAAGGATATCTAGGAAAGAGAATTTGGATTTCAGGTGAAATTTGAAAAACAAGGTTAGAGTACCCTATTGGAAGGCAAGGTTGGAATATCCCTAATGATGATGATTTTGGATGTGTTTAAAAGAAGGTTTTGATTAAAAGACCAGGAAAGATTTAGGAAAGAGAAAATTCAAATTTAAAATGAAAAGCAAGGTTAGAGTATTCCCTCAAAGAACAAGGTTGAAGTGTCCCCTCAAAAAGTGGGGTTAGAGTATCCCCTAAGAAAGAAAGGTTGGAGTATCTCTAAAGGTGAAAATTTTATGTTTAAAAAAGGTTTTGATTAAAAATCTCAAAAAGATCTAAAAGAGAAAAATTTCAAGTTATGAATGAAAAGCGAGGTTAAAGTATCCCTCGGAGTAGTGAGGTTAGAGTATCCCATTAATAAAAATTTTGATATTTATGAAAAAAAGAAATATTTTACGTTGAAAAAATATTTAAAAATAGAAATCGAGAGGCTTATGTCATAGTATATGACTCCATGGGGAGTCAATCAAGCACTTCAAGCAGTTCAAACATCTCGATAAAGGTCGTTCACAAAATTAGGTTAATTTTAATTCCAAAAATAGGGGACAAGATCACGTTATCTCCCTTTTTAAATTTATTTTAGGTTTTTTTGAAAGCTTTAGGGGGTGAATGAAATACTGATGAAAAGGTAATTTGATGGGGATTAATATAAAAATATTCCAAAAATCATAGAAAAATCACTTTCTATGTGGAATTAATTTTCAAAATTAGGTTTGTTTTGACATTGGCAACTGTGCAGGGGAAAGAGCATAATGGACTTTGGTAAACTGTCCCGAACTCATTCGATATCATTAAATCAGAATCATTACCTTTTCAAAAAGAGAATTTCATAAACTTTTTAAAAATGTTTAAAACATTTAGAAAAATCATTCGCTCAGCCGAAATAGCCTAAACAGAATATAGTTTACTAGTTCTAGGGTTTTAGATGGTAAGGGTTTGAAAAATCATAAGTCCCTCATCCAGAATGATCCAGGAGCAAATGAGACATTTTTATAAAGCTAATTCAATGTTTTTTCAAGGAAAAAAATCGAAAATCCTAGAAAATTATGTTTGGGTTCAAAAAAATTTTTTTAACTGGCAGGCACAATGTTGTCAAAGCAAAAGTAAGGGAGTTTTCGGTATTTCCATTTTTTTAGTACTAAACATAAGCATAGACTTTTGAATGTTTGTGATAGAAAAGAAAGTGTGGAATGGGTGCGACAAATTCATTTCATAATCTCAGAGTAGTTTGGGATAATGAAACAACCCATGACTATGCCACCAATAAAGAGGCTAAACTCAAGATCAAGGTTTAATATTTCTAGCAAATAAAATAGGTATTTTTCTTTTGAAAACTAATATTCTAGAGTTCATTTAACGAATCTGGACCTACAAAGTTTAATTTATCCCTAAGATTGGAGGACCAATTTTGTGAAAACATTAAATCCATGTTACTCCATTTATTAAAGGTAGCATAAATTTATCTTAGGGGTTCTTTAAAACTGACAAACATTTTAATGAACATGCTATGAACAAAACATGACATGAAGAAGAGCACAGGTGACATATTTAAACAAAAAGATGACATTTTGGCAAGAAAAAATGGCAAAAATGCAAGGAAATGAGTAGGAAGGATACATAGACATATACTTCATGAATGATATCAAGAATTGTGCTATGAAAAATGATATGAACATATTTAAACAAGGAGAAGCATGCTGGAATTTTCAAGATGATGATTTTGTTCCATGAAGTCTACCCAAATGTAAAAACATGCATGAATATGCTTAAGATATGCTGGGGTGAACATTCAAGCATGAATTGAACATGTGAGGGTGGATAAAACATGACAAGAAATGCATGAACAAGGACTATTATGTTGGTAAAAAAAACATGGCATGTGTAACCATCTAAGCAACATCAAGGCATCAAGAGGATCATCAAAATCCTAAGACTACCACAACTAAGGCCATAATAATCATAAGAATCTTAGAATGGTCATGTTAACATAAAAAAGGTCATTGGGATGGCACACATGCAAAAAATAAGAAAAACAAGAGAAAGAGGGGAAAATATATTAAAAGATTTAAACTCTAGCCTTTTTCTTTGAGCAGCAACTATGGACTCACCTTCTTCCATTTTTTGATGTTGATCAATAAAACAATGATGAAAAAAAAAGTTTTTTAGTCATGGTGTTGATGAATGAGACTTTTGAGAGGGAGAATGAGTGGAAATGATGGTTTTGGAATGGTTTTTAGTTGTGGTTTTAAAGAGCTATAGGGAATAGAAGAGGGTTTTTGGTTTTTTTGGTGGCTAAGAAATGTTGAGAGTATGAAAGTGAAGGTTTTATGTTGAGAATATGTATGTGCATGTGTATGGTAGTGTGTAGGGTTTTATTTCTGTACAGATTGCTTTATATAGATTTTTCATAGCTGAGCCAAAGTTGGAATATATAGCCATGTGAATATAAAGACAAAATATGTAAAAAGAAAGGATATTACGGGGTCTTAGTGCATGTACCTCATGTAGAGACAATGTACTATTTCTTCAAACTCATTGTTAGCTTAGCAAAAATAGTGGATTAAGACCATTTTTTGCAGTGAGCATTAAGAAAAATCAGTTTTACCCTTTAGCAACTTGCAGAGTGTCATAAAATGTCTCTTGATATGGCTGTTTAAGCTTAAAAAATTTGTTAAAATCTAATCACAAGACCAAAGCTGAGGCTTGGTATGAGTTTTAAAATAACTTAAATTGGGCAAAAATGCCTTCATGTATCAATATGAAACATTTTGCATAGATACATAAGGCAACTTTTGCCCACAAGTATGGATACAATGTAGTATGTATCGATACCAAGAACAAAAAAATGTTTCCAGTTTTGAGACTTGGAGACCCATGTCAACACTATAAAGGTTTATATCGAAACTTTTGCTTGTGTATCGATGCATTTGGCCAAAAATCATGATTTTAGATACTATCAAGGTCTGTATCGATACAAACATGCTAAGTATCGTACCAAACCCTTTTATATCAATAGTACATATAAAAATTTGAATTTTTGGTGACATGAAAGCTTTGTATCAATACCTAAGCACCAATCTGACTTGCATACACCTTAAGCTCTTTGAATACCTTACCCTTGTTGGATATGATAGAAAACTAAGCCATTCTCCTTCGAATAAATCTAAGGATGCCTAGGATAATGACTTCAGATGTCTTGGATAATGGCTTGGACTAAATAGAGTGTCTACACCTATGGAGTTTTTTTTCTCTTCTATAGTGCAATAGGCATGGGAATTGTTCTTGAATCACTTCATATCTAACTTGTTGGCTATATATCTTTTGGTTAGGGCCTAAGAAGCCTTCTGGCTAGCACCAAAAAATCGCCAGACCTCAAAAAAGCTTAAATAAGCATTTGTGTGGATCATTATTAGAGGTAGGACGCTTATGTTACTTATGGTTTTAAGCAGAGATCATAGTACTCAACTCATGGTGCATTCATGTAGGGATTGACATGCCTAGAGTTACGAGTCTCTAAGTAGGTATGATTTTTATCAAATCTGTATTTTAAAATTGCTACCTAATCACATGTTCATCTTTTCCTAAGGTCTTGTGGAAATTTAAGTACTTCTTTGTTTAATTTCGCTGCATAAGTTAAATTCTAATCGAACTTTTATGTTTATATCAATATACATGAGCTCGGATCTTCTCTTTCACCCCTTTCATGATCAAGAGCAAAGAATCAGTACTTTCTTGCTCTTGTCACGTCAAAAAAGGAGAATCTTAATCGAGAAAAGACTTCGTAATTAAAAAATGTTTTTTAAGTTATTACAGCACTTCTTTCGTAAAAAGAGAGGCATGTTGTTGATAGCTTGGCAACTCTGTCAGGGACTAATTTAAAGAGTTAAGCCTACAACTAGTCGTGCAACTTGGTTCTTGGTTTTTTCAGTTTCAATCATTATTTAATTATAACCCTCTTTAATTTTCATCTACTAATCTTTTAATTTTCATGATTTTTATCTTATGATTGTCAAAGACTGTCTTGTTCCCAAATAAATATCGAATCGATAAGTTTGGTAATAAGAGGTAAATAAAAAGTTTGATTATTCCCTAACACACATTGTGCTCTTGCATTTGCATTAGATTCTCACCAAACTCCATGGTGGGATTAAGGTCCCCAATATTAGGAGAAAGTGAGCTATCAGCCTTCATGAGCGATCCTCTACAAAAGCGTAACAAAAACTTATAGGGTGTAGGTTATCTATGTCTCTCATAAGTAAACTTTTGCATTTGCATAGGGATATGCATCCGTTGGATTAAACCCATTCTGCCAACCCAGTGATGGGCCTAAGTTTGGGGTGCCTCATAATATAGTAAGCCCTACAAGCTAAAACATGTAAAACGATACAGGAATGTTGCTAGAATGACTTGAAGAATAAGAATACTTGGGGACACACTTTTTTCCATTACTCTTATATGCCATAGTTACATAAATGATAGTGAACAAATATTGTCACCTACATTTGCCATTTTTTGTTAAGACATGCCATTATGCCATTCGATTGACAATTAACTTCTATCATTAAGTGAATGAAGGCAAATGAATGTCATCACTTGCAAGGCAACTAAATCATCCTGAAGAAAGTCATATCCAACCTGAATAAAGTAAGGACTTAATTGAAAGGTAATAGAATAAAATAATAAAAATAAAAAATAAAGATAACCGTTAAGAGCCAAAAATGTGTAAATTTCACATTTACATGTGTAGGTATCTATATAAGGCCTTAATGTATCAATGTAGGGTCAAATTTCAAATGTTGTAATGATACAACATATTAGTGTATCAATACCTAGCCTTGAGTATCAATACTTGACTTGTGGCATTAATACCAGATATTGGTGTAGCTTAAATTGTATCAATACAAGGAATGATGGTATTGATACCAAGCTCCAGGTATCGATACAAGCTTTATTGTATTGATACTTGGGCCAAAAATATACTTTAAGTATCGATGCAAAAAGTACAGTATCTATATTCAAAGGCTAAATCTACCTAGTCCATACCATTTTCACATCTTTTCACCATGATATTGAAACATGAACTTGGTTATGATTTTAGCAAAAAAAAATCTTACAAAATCATATAAAACTTCCTAAAAGTCATATAAACTTCAATTTTAGGCTTTAAACACTGGGTTATAACATTTTTGTATGGTCCACTAAGCTTGTTACAAAGGCATTTCATGCTATAATGTAGATTGATGAAGGGCATGCTTAACCTTGCTTACTATATTAGCTCATGCATGGTTTGCTGCTACTACAAAAACTATACATCAACCAATCAAATGTTGAAAGATTGCTTTTTGGTACAATGACTCATTAATTATAGACTCTAAATGTCCTAAATGCCCCATATTTGTTAGGTTTTTGGTGCCTGAGATTAAATCCTATATAAGATATGTTATAAGCTCAGTCAAAGGACGATTCTAAATATTTTCACATCAGCTACCAACTTTGGAAAAATTCCATTCTCATAGCCCCCTATCCAACCCTCCTAAAACCTTCTATTTCTCACATTTCACCTTTCTGATCTCCCCTTTTTTGATACTATAATGATCACGCTCCCTCTTTGTATTCCTTTCTTACTCATCCATAGCAAAAAAAGGGAAGAAAGTAAGACATAAGTTTAGAAATTTTTTTGTTCAACACTATACTTTTTATTTTTTCTTTCTTCTTTTACTTGTTTATGCATCTTTATCATTGTAGCCTTAACAGGCTAATCATGACTGTATCATAGGATTTTCATGCATATTCTGGCATTGTTTGTGGTATACTTTAGAACTTTGATGTTTTATTAACCCTACCACCATCTTTTTCTATATTTATATGCCTGGTTTATTATGAAAATATGTTTTAACATTTTCTTGAAATTCTAGCAAGCTTTTCTCCTTTATCTAAGCATGTTCACATTATTTCCACAGCATAACTCTTGATGTCATTCATGAAACTAACATGTCCGTGCATCTTCATACTTATTTCTTTGCATTTTTATCATCATTTTGATGTTTAAATGTCATCTTTTGTTTATTTGAATATGCTTCCCATGTTTATTGTCATGAAAATCATGTTTAGTTCATCACATGTTTGTCAAAATGCTTATTTGTTATTTATCAAAATTTCTTTCCTAGAAATCCCCAACTTAAGGCCACGTTAACTTTAATAATAGAGATTAACAAGGACTTCAAGTTTTTTTTTCTATTGGTTTTCCAATCTTAGGGAAAGTTCAAGCTTTTCAAGGTTTAATAAGGCCAAATGTTCTACTTTCAAAAAATATAATGTCCCTTTTAAGTGTCCAAATTTGTTTATGCCTTAATCTTTTATCCAGAGCCCTTTACTTAATTGACTATTCCATCATCTTAAACTACTCCAAGATTGTGTGAATGAGGCTACGCAGCCATTGTCATTGACCTCCTATTATGCCAAACATTCAAATATGTGGTGCTCAAGTTTAGTAGTAGGAAGTTCAAGAAAAACAGAAAACACCCTTATTTTACCGTAACAACACTATGGTCATTAATTGATAAATCATTGTCAAACTATCGACAATTTTCCATGAATTTTTTAATTTTTTCCAAAAACAATGTCAAATTACCTAAAGGTGTCTCGTTTACACTCTCATCATTCTGGATGAGAGAGTTATGATTTTTTTAAATTACCTAATGGTGTCTCGTTTGCACTCTCATATTTTTTTAATTTTTAATATATTTTTTCTAAAAATTTCATGAAATTCTTTTTCCAAAAAAGTTTTGTTTGTGATTTAACAATTCCAAAAGAATCAGATATGATTTTTTAAAGTCTGCTACATCCTTTCCCCTGCATGTGCTATCAGTGTCACAATAGATCCAACTTAAAAAATTATTTCCTCCTAAAAAGTGATTTTCTAATATTTTTGGAATATTTTTGTATTAACCTTTGTTGAGTAACTTTTCCAATGGTACCTCATTCGACCCTAGAACCTTTGGATCAGTTTAAAATAAAATTGAAAAGAAAGATAGCATGATGCTGTATGGTGTTTTTAGCATTAGTCAAAATTAATCAATTTTTTGAAATTCTTATTTCAAGGCATTTGGATGCCTATAAACCAGTCTGACCAAACCTATATTAAATCTAGGAATATGTGTCAACTTACTTTAAGGCTTACAGCAAGGCATAAACATTGTTTCCAAATTTTGTCAATTTAATTTTTATCAATTTTTTTTTTTAAATAAAAATTATCAATTTTGTTAGGAAGCTTAAAAATATCACTTTGTCAAGAAATAGTCAATTTTCATCAACTTAGAATTTTCAATCTTGCTTTTTCAAAAAAAAATGTCAAATTTAATTTTCCTTTCTCCTGAATTCTCTCTAAACTTTTTCAAAATTCAAACCTAGTTTTCACACTTCCAACAACTAATGAATCTAAATGCATTTTGAAATTATCAGCTTATTCATTCTAGATAATCGATGATAATTCTAAGATACATTTTGACTGTCCCTTCCTTTTTCCTTTTTGCATGATTTACTTTATGCAATATTATTTCTTTTTTTTATCTTTCTAACATGTTTCTTTTTGTAGTGTTTACCTTTCATTCATATTATCAGATCATTTTCAAAATATCATGAAGGCAGTGCTTTATGTCAATATCCCTCTAGTGTATGATATGAAGTACCCAATTTTTAAAATTAAATATGAAGCTCATTTATAAAAAATGTTCACGCTTCTTATTTCTCCGAGACACATATGAGATTAAAATTTTTCTCAAAACCTGAGTTTATAATTTCATACAAATATATCCATAAGAACGAAGAATATGTTAAAATAATGACAAGTCAAAATCAAGAAAACTAAAACTAAGTTAAGACATGGCTAAAAGTATTAATTTCGAGTGTTAAAGGGTGGTTGGTACTTTCTTGTGTGTAACCAACTCTCGTAACCAAATAATGAATCTTTAGACCATGTGGAATCAATGTCTCAAGTTCATAACTTGGAATATTGGTTTCAATTGGCATCTAATCATGCCTAGCTCAAATGATCAATGGCAACTTTAAGCATTAGCCATTTCGTAGTGGCCATCTAAGACTAGTTAGATAAGTGACTCATCAAATGATCCACTTCATAATTAAGGGAAAAGAACCTGTACTTTCTTGCTCTCATCACATTAAAAAGGAAGAGTCTTGATTGAGAAGACATTTCTCTCATTGAGAAAACTCATTTCTGAGTTGCATACACTTTCTCTCAAGAAGAAGGTAGGGCATGTTGCCAACACTGGCTTTTAGTTTTCTAAGGTTTAACCTTTTAAACAAGCACAGCTAATGTGGCCTTAGACTTGATAGGCATCTAATTTTTTATGGATTGAATTTGGTAGGTATCTATTTTTTTATATATTGACATAGGTAGGTGTCTAGTTCTTTGTAGACTGAGGTAGCTATGCATCTAACTCTTTATAGATTGAGATACATAAGCATCCAACTCTTTATGGACTAAGGTGGTTTAGCATTGAACTTTTTATGGACTGAGGTAAATAAACATCTAGCTCTTTATGGACTAAGGTATGTAAGCATCCAACTCTTTATGGACTGAGGTAAGTAAGTGTCAGCTCCTTATGGATTGTGCCAACTTCACTGGGCTTATGACATGGCCAACTATATTGGCCTTTTAGGTATTTAGCTTTTTATGGACTAAGATAGATTGTATTTAGGATCTTACCTAAGGTTCCCAGTGCTTTCAGAAACAAAAATCTATACATGGAGTTCTTAGCTTGTTTGAGACTTTTAGAGGTAGGAAACTATACATGAAATATTTTTAGTTTTTTTATGTATGATGTGGAAGGATACAAATACATGCTTAAATGATGTAGGTGTGATGATTTAGAAATCTAATCTGACAATAGGCCATGGCTTTTTTAATTGCCCTATATCCTATAGTTCTATTGGGTGTCTTTGTTTTTAAGGTTCACTAATCTTACTTTTGATGTCCATAAACTTTTGAATGGTTGAAGTTGTTTTTGGAGGATATGCTGTCCTATAATTAGTAAAGGACCTGAGCTTGATTGGCTTATGTTACGGATTCAGTCATTAACAAGGTTTGGTAATAGATTTGGTGGATTGATTTTTTGTTTGATTAAAAGAGGCTGATTTAATAGTCTAGGCTAACTGATATGAATTTTGGGTATTGATGACGAAGGTCAAGAATGGATGGTTTAGCTTTACCTTTTAGTTAATTTGTGCTTAAGGAAATTTTTAAACAAGTTTTCAATATGGAAAGTCTAACAAGTGAAACTAGTTATGGTTCTTACGTTTACTCTTGTATTTTTAGTTTTGAAAATATTTTCTTGCAAAATTTTATTTTTTTGGAGCAATACTAGGAAATTCTATTATCAGTTTTCATATATTTATCAAGCATTATCAATTAAATGATAAACATGATGCAATATGGTATGTAAGTATGAGAAAAGTAAATTTAAATAGAAAAATCATTGTATTTCATTTTTAAAAAGGAAAAAAGTACAATTTATGGAATATTCTAGGGTGTACAAAAAAAGTTAAAGATTAGTCCTTTTGGGAGTTGGTTTTTTCGATGCTATGACATAGATATTTCGTTGAGTGCTTTCAAAGACTTTTCTTAGTCAACCAATGTTTTGAGTATCAGTCAACCTTTGGAAAAACCCCTCAAATTACCCTAACTTAGGTAGATGCCACATTTTTTCCTTATGATTGGCTAAAAGTGGGGTTTAGCAAGTTAGGTTAGGGTAGAATAGGTAGATAGGATCAGAATCTATTTTGATCATGTTGTGATGGATAAGTCAAGTTAGTGATGGTATGGGTTTGGTTTGATTTAGGTAAGGGTAGGATTTGGTTACTTAGGCCATTCTTTTAGGTCTTCAACTTAAGTGGGTTTGTTTACTTGGATTCAAATTTTAGTTTTCATTCAAGTCTTTCTCAAGCATAGTATTTCTTAATAGAATCAAAGTTGACAAGGACAGGCAGGTTACCATCATCCATCTTAGTTGAGATTAAAGTTCTTCTAGAAAAGCTCACCTTACTACATAGGGTCCATCCCAGTTTATGGTCTATTTTCCTTGATCATCTTTGTGGATTGAAAAAATCTTTTTATGTAGTAAGTCCCTTTCTCAAAACTGATGAGAATGAACTTTCTTGTTATAAGCTCTCATCATATGCTTTTGGTATATTTGCCCATAACAAATACCTTAGACCCTTTTTTGTTGATAAGATTAAGTTGCCTATATCTGTTCCTAACTTATTTGACTTCTTCAAGCTATGATTCCAACAAGATCCTAGATGAGGGGATCTCAACCTTGATAGATAAAATGGCCTATATCCATAGACTAAAGAGAACAAAGTAGTGCCTGTGGAAGTTTAAACTGTAATATGGTAGGCATGCAGAGCAAAAGGTAGCTTCCTGTGCCAATCTTTATATGTTTCAACCATTTTCTTAACTATTTTCTTAATGTTTCTACTGGTTGCTTTGATCGCTTTATTCATTTTCAGGCAATATGGCATCAAGATATGATGCTGGATTTTGAATTAAGAACGTACTATTTGCATTATTATATTGTTCAAATTGTACACATTATCCATGATGATCTATTGAGGGAGCCCACATCAGTAGATGATGTTCTATTTCACAAACTTATACACAACAGACTTGGTGATGTTGGCATAGGAAGTTATTTCTAATTATTTAGTGAAATAATAAATGGCGACCAAGATGAAATGATGCCCGTTCAAAGATTTAGAGTCATGGGTCTAATCATATTGATGTCCCATATAGAGAAAAGCTATGGGGCCATCATGACATGTAGAGGTGATGGTGGGACATGAATTTTTTTTGTATATCTTGGCACTTATGGCATTATTGGGTATAGTTAATGCAATTTTTTTTCAAGTGTCAACAAGTAATAGCCAAATCTCATGATTTTTCGTGTTTATTGGCATATATGCCACAGATTCCTTTATAGACCTCTTCTAGAATTCTCTTATATTTAAAAGCATTTACATATTAGAGTAATACTTATTGCCAACCTTTCTTAAATAAGACACCATCATTAAGAATGTAATTTATGGATAGTTTTTAAATGGTCTCTTATTGGTTTCAGTAGTGTGCTTAGGGTATTATTGACGTGGTACTAAAGAAAACTATCTTATTGGTTTCAGTAGTGTGCTTAGGGTATTATTGACGTGGTACTAAAGAAAACTATCTATTTCCTCCTCTATGTTATGACAGTAGGCTGAAGCTTTATAGAAGCTCATCTAGATGGGTGTAATCCTTGACTCTTGGGTTACTTTAAAAATAAGGGCCAAGGTTACTAGAGCATTAACTATTTAGTTTTCTTTTCGAGGAAAATGTTGGAAGATGATTTATTAAACTATTATCTTAGCTTAGAGATTAGCTTCCCATATTAAACTAGATTAGCATCTCAAGTTTCCCATTCATTTCAAAACTAATAGATTATTAAAGCAAAGTCCCCATACACTTGTAAAGTTCTAATGCTTATTTCGATAGCTACTTGGAGCCCCATAACACACACCTTATATTCGACTATGTTGTTGATACAGTTAAAGTTTAGTCTGAAGATGAAAAGAGAATAGTTTTCATCAGGTGAGATTAGAATAGCCCTAATTCTTAGTTTAGGAACTCCAAATCTAGAGACTCGTAGTCTTTTTCTACTTAGTTTACCAAAAATTCAATTATCAAGCTATGTTTGATGGCTTTGTAGTCACATAAAGGATATAATACTCGAACAGCAAGATTTTCCACTTGGCCAACTTTTTTTTTTTACAAAATAAGGGCTTCGCATAAGTATTTGATGGGATCAAGTTTAGTAATTAGCCATGTGATGTGATATAGCATGTATTACCTTAACCTCTGAGTTGAGTAAGCTAGAGCATAGCATAACTTCTCAACTGTAGAGTAGTTATTTTCACACTCTGTGAACTTTTTGCTTAGGCAGTAGATAACTTGTTTTTTTTTCCCAACTCATCATGTTTACCTAGTACTTAGCCTATAGACTTGTAAAAAATAGATAGGTATAGGATTAGAGGTCCACTAGGCACTAGTGATATAAGTACTAGCAAGTTTGATAAGGAATGCTTGACCTTATCAAAGGCTTTTTGGCACTCATTGTTCCATTCCTCAAGGTTTTGTTTTTAAAATAGGCAGAAGATTAGATCATACTTGTCAGTTAATTGGGATATGAACCTAGATATGTAGTTTAGTCTTCTTAAAAAACTCTTTACCTCTTTTTGGGTATGAGGCAGTGGAAGGTTTTAGATGGCCTTGACTTTGTTGAGGTCAACCTTTATCCCTCGCCTGCTCGCAATGAAGCCTCATGGCTTGTCAGAGGTGACAATAAAGATACATTTAGCAACATTAGTTTGAGTTAGTATTTGCACAACTACTTGAAGAATTTTTAGTGATTGGTAACATGCTCAGTCTCTTTCGATGATTTGGTGATCATATCATCCATGTAGACCTCTATCTCTTTGAGCATGAGGTCATGGAAGAATGTCACTATTGTTCTTTGGTAAGTTGCCCCAGCATTATTGAGTCTGAACGGAATAACCTTACAGCTTAAATTACCCTATATGATCATGAAGGTGATTTTTTTCATGTCTTTATGTGCCATTTTAATTTGATTGTAGCCTGAAAATCCATCCATAAAGGAGAATAGGAAATTTTTGGTGATATTGTCTATTAAGGTGTCAATGTGAGGTAAAAACAAGTGCTCTTTAGGGCTAGCTTAATTTAAGTCCATGTAATCTACACACATCCACACCTTACTATATTTTTTAGGGATAAAAACTATATTGGCCACCCATTTGAGGTATTTAGCTACTTTAAGAAATCTTGCATCAAACTACTTTTTCACTTTCTCTTTAATTTTCAGAAGCATGTCCGATTTAATTCTCTTAAGCTTTTGTTGTATAAGTTTGGACGGGGTTTTAAAGGAAGTTCATGGATAACTATGTCAGTGTTCAGCCCAGGCATGCCTTAGTAAAACCAAGCAAATACATCCTAGTGTTTTTAGAAAAGGTTGATTAATTTGGTTTGGCTTAATGGGTTTATAGAAGTTCCAGTCCTAAGCTCTTTTCGATCTTCTTTTATTCCCAGATTTATTATTTAAGTAGGCAACTTTTGGGGCAAAATTTATTTCTTCTCCTATTCAATTAACCTCAATAGGTCAAGCGGCATGGAGTTCTCCTTAGAATCCTCCTCAGACCTACCTTGCCAATGTAGATTAGTTGCTTAAAATTGATTTTTAGAACTTAGTGTAAACATTTATGTCATTGTTGCCATGTGCCCGACCTTTAAAACTTTGGACGATCCACAAGGCATAGTGCATTCAAATTAAAAATAGTGATGGTTGATTATTATCGAGCCTTTGAGTTATCCTATGATCAAGACTTGAATTAGGCATAATAAGGAGGAAAGGGAAGAGACCATCGGGTGAATCGCTCATCCAACTAGTCTTGGGTGGTCACCACAGAGTGGCCATAAACTTGGAGTCACCACTGATCATTTTAGGCTAGGCAAGATCAAACGCCTATTAAAAACAATTTTATGACTTATGAAACTCGAAACACTGATTTTAAGGTTTACAAAGTCTAGAGATTCATTAGTTGGGCTCAAGAGTTGTTTATGCACAAGGAAGGACTAAAATCCCCACAACGCTCAAAATTAGTACCTATAACTATGTCTAACTTGATCTCGATTAAATCGGTTCCATTTGGTCTCTATTTAGACATAATTCTCCTTAATGCATAAAGTTTTGGAAAATGGAAATCCGAGTTTTGTAAAGAAAATTAGGTCACCTATACGCCTCGGAGATGTGAGGAACATAGGGATTTTTGTGAAAACGATGTCTGAATTGGATTTTTAAAAAATTGGATATTTTCTATTAGGTATTGGAGAAATACCAACATGAAACATCACCTTCTAAATTTTATTGGAAAAGAAATTTTAAATATGGATGCATAATAATTACTACAAAAGGAAACAAGTTAGTAAGGTAAAAAATGAGAAATATAATAATATCATAAACAAACAATCGCAAACAAAAAAATGTAAAAAGGAGGAACGATCGAAATGTATCTCATAATTGCCTTTGATTATTAAAGAATAACTGATTTAGAGACAGATCTGGATTCAGTGGTAATATAAAGAAGAAAGATGATTTCTATCAAAATAGTTTTAAGGAATCTGAAAGAGAGATAATTTTAAGTTTTTTTAGATAAAATTGGGTTGGAGTATCCCCTCAGTAAGGTGGGGTTAGAGTATCCTCTAAAATAGAGCTATAACAATAGTTAAGATTAAAGTGAAAACTTGAATTTTTAATAAAAAATAGGGTCAGAGTATTCCATTTAAGTAATAGGGTTGGAGTATCTCCAAAGTTAGGGAAACATTTAGAAACAAAGAGAAAATTTAAATTTTTTAATTAAAAATGGGGTTAAAGTATCCCCAAAGTTAGGAAAACATTTAAGGGGTTAGAGTATCCCTAAAGTTAGGAAAATATTTAGGAATAATGAGAAAATTTATATTAAAAAAAGGGTTGGAGTATCCTCTTTGAGTAATGGAGTTGAAATATCTCTTCTAGCGAAAATTTTAATATGAAATCCTATTGTTTGTATTTTTATCTTGATCCAAGTCAAAAGCGGTTGGTGTTATGGGGGAGACTAAACGTGTGCATTTTGAGACATTTGAATGTCTCGATAAAGGGAGATTCAAAATTTGGTTAAAAACAAGGGATAGCATCGTGTCATCTCTATTTTTTTGATTTTTTTTGGGCACATCCGTAGACTTCAGAAGGTAAAGGAGGTACCTTTGGAAAGGTAGCTCAACAAGGTTTAATATAAAAGTAGTCTAACAATTCTAGAAAATCACTTTCTAGATAGAATTAATTTTTAAAGTTAAACCGGTCTCAACACTGGCATCAAGTATGAGGAAAAGGGCATGATGGATTTTGGAAAATCATTGCAAGCCTTTTTAAAATTGTTAGATCATGAGCAATACCTTTTCAAAAAGGGAATTTTGTGAGCTTTTTAGGATAAATATTTGAAAATTTTGTAAAAATCTGCTAATGAGCCAAAACGGCCCAAATAGAATGTTGCATGCTACTTCATGGGGTTCAAGACAGCAAAGGTTCTAAAGTCATAACTCCTTCATCCGAGATGATCCAAGGGCAAGTAAGAAACCATTAGAAAGGTAATTTGATGCCTTTTAAGGAAAAAATAATTGAAAAATCAAATGAAATATTTTGTATTTAAAAAATGATTTTTTAAATTCAGATTATAGTGTTACCAAAGCAAAAATAGGGGGTTATTTGATATTCCATTTTTTAGAAGATAGACTCGGGTCTAGGACATCCGAACGCCCATGACAGAAAGTAACATAGGCTTCACAAGTTTGTTCCATAATCCCGGAGTAGTTTGGGATAATGGAACAACCCATTGACCCTGTTACTAAAGGGAACGTGAGACTCAAGATCAGGGTTTAATACTAAAAAAGATTTCCTTTTTTTTGCAAAATAAACTTGTTTCATCATGAAATCCAGAGCTGAAATATTGATTTATCCCCAAGATTAGGAGACTAATTCGATGAAAACATTAAGTCCATGTTACTCTTCATCTATTAAAGGTAACATAAACTTAGGGATGTTTCTAAAAAATATAAGAAATAAGCATGCATTTTTAAAGGAGATATTATGAGCAAAATATAGTCCATACAAGCATAGATATGGATTAAACATGCAAAGATGCAAAGATGACATTTTGACATGGAAATGGGTGACATAGATGCAAGTTGATAACAAATAGAGGGCATATAGATTATATAAACATGTTTATACAAAGGAATGGATGTTAGGGTAATTAAGATAGCATTTTAATTTCATGAGCCTCTTTAAAACATAAGAAAAATATTTGAACATGCCTAAGACACATTAAGGTGACCATTTAAATATGAAATGGATGTGTGAATATAGAAGAAAAATAGCAAAATATGCATGAAAAGAGGCTGTATGATGATGAAAATGAAGCATTGTGAGTTTATATATCTAACAACATCAAGGTGTCAAGAGGGTCATCAAGATCCTAAGACTACCATAACCAAGGCAACAAAGATGCATGAGAGTATTAGGAGGGTCACGACAACATGAAAGGCTTACTAAAATGAAATGGATGATCAAAACAAAAAATATATAGAACAAGGTAAAAAAATGTACTAGCAAAAGCTTAAAGTTTCTTTCTTTTTTAAAGTAGTAACTTTAAGCCCAGTTTCTTCCCTCTTTTTGCTATTGTTTATTAAGTAAAAGGTGAAAGGAAGAAGCTTTCTGGTAATATGGTTGCTGATGGGGTGTTTTGAGGATGAAAGTGCTTGAAAGGTTGAGTTTTGAAGGTGTTTTGGTGGTGATTTTGGAGAGCTACGTGAATGGAGGTTGTTCGAGGGTGGAAGGCAACGGAATAGTATTTTGGTAAGTTGTAGGAGTTAGAGTTGATGGATGATTTATAGGGATGGATGGAGAATTTTTTGGGATTGCTAGAGAGCTTTTTTTGATAGCTGAAAGTTTTTTTTTTCCTAAGAAAATTGGTAGTGTTTTTTCATAATTGAAAAGTTACTCTTTTATTCTAATGCTCAGCCAATGCCTTTAGGAGACAAGACAAGGGCATTTTTCATTTTTCTTTCTTGGACTAGGGAACATCTCCAATTACCTCAGCTGACTCTCTTCTTATTGCTTCTGCCATACTGAGCAAGGAGGCAGAAAGGCTGTGATAGCCTGCAACTAGAGATATGCTGCCATATCTTCTTACACCCATATATCTTATGAAAGTGACCTTTATGCTGATTGTTTAGGCTCCAAAAATTTGTTTGAATCCTTTAATGAACCCATAGTTTAGGTTTACAATATTTTATGATAGTTCCTTGGTGCAAAAACATGTTTAAATCGAGTTTTCAAAGGTTGAAAAGTAGCTCAAACTAGGCAAAAATACCTTGATGTATTAATACAAAACATATTGTATCAATACACAAGGTACTTTTTACTCTTGTGTATACATACAATGAACTGTGTATCGATACTCAAAGCAAAAAATGTTTCTAATCTCTAAACTTAAAGGCTTGTATCAATACTCCATGGATTTGTATTGGTACTTATGCTTATGTATAGATACATTTTGCCAAAAACCATAACTTTAGCTACTACCAAGGTCTGTATTGATACAAACATGCCAGGTTTTGATACCACACCTTGGGTATCAATACCAAACCCTCTTGTATCGATACTACATATGAAAACTCAAGTTTTTCATGTCGTAAAGGCCTTATATCAATACTTGCGCCCTAATTTAACTTGTACGTACCTGTGGCTTCCCGATTTACCTTAACTTAGTCATAAACAATGGGAAATTGATTTGTGTATTCATTTGAATGACTTTGGTGACACCATGAAAAATGGCTTTTGATGCTTCGTTTTAATATTTTTCTTTAATACGACCTATAGGCATTTCAGACCTTTCCCAAAAATTTTTTGCTTGGCTTCGTGCCATCTAATAGTGCCAATGACACAACCTAGTAGTCATCCCTTAATTTTTATTTTTATTTTTTGATTTTATCATTTTTTACTTAACTCTTAGGATGCTATAACTGGCCGGACAAAATGAGGTGTCTACAGCTGCCCTTCTTTAGCCATTGCTAAGCATTAGGAATAGGGCAAAGACAAATAAACACCATTTTATTTGGGTGGGATGATGGATTTGTATGCCTGCTAAAAAGTGGAGAGTTATTTAGTATCATGTCGAGATGGGTTAAACAACTTACATAAAAGAAAGATTTTAATGAGTTTTATAGGGTTTGACCTCCGTACTAAGTTATTTTTTTATTTTTTTTCAAAAAGGTGCCATCAGCTTGTATAAGCTTCGAGATAAGTAAAGAAAGACATCTAACTCTTAGTGGATTAAGTTAAATAGGCACTACCAGCTTGTATGGGATTTAAAGTAAGTAAACGTCATGCTCTTTGAAGACTGAGGTAGGTAGTTACCACTAACTTGTATGGGCTTTAAGGTAAGGAAGCATCCTACTCTTTGAGGACTGAGTTATGTAGTTGCTATCAGCTTGTGTGGGGTTTGAGGTAAGGAAGCATCTTTCTCTTTGAGGATTGAGTTAGGTAGTTGCCACCAGCTTGTGTGGGCTTAGAGGTAAAGAAACATCCTGCTCTTGGAAGACTGAGTTAGGTAGTTGCCACCAACTTGTGTAGGCTTACATAAGTATTTTGCCCTTTGAGGACTGAAAGAAAATGAGTTTGGGACACTTCTCTTAGATAATTTTCAATAAGTTGGTAAAGTCAAAGATATTTACTTGAAGCCTTTTGAGATTTCTCAAAATCAAAAAATTGTACATTAGGTTCCTTATAAATTTGACTTCCGTATACGAGAGCTGATATATGTAAAATGTAAAATGTTAAATGCTGTAAAATGCAGGGATATGCAAATGCTTGCCTAATTGATGTAAAGGTGATGACTTTAAAGGCCTAATCCAATGGCTGGTTTTGGGCTTTCTTCAGCTTTGGTGAGGTGGCCTTTTGCCCTAGGTTTGTCAATCTTGCTTTAGATTTCCAGAGGCTGTAAGTGTTAAGGTTGTCCCCTATGGTATAGAGAGTTTATGACTACTTTTTGAGGGGAGGTTTTGAGCATATTTTCTAGATGTGAGGTCCTAGTGCAAGACTGGTTATGGCCCCAAGAGTTTATTCTTAGTCTTTAAACATGAAATAAAATTCCTGCAAAGTTTTATCTTTTGAAGTAATGCTAGGAAATCCTATTACTAGTTTTGTCCATTTATTAAGCATTATCAATTAAAAGATAAACAGATGCAACATGAAATGCATGGTTACAAAAAGGTTTTGTAAGAAATAAAATAGTTATATTTTCATTTAAAGAAAGAGGGTACAAGTTGTGACAAACTTATGAGATTATGACAAATTTTAAAATACAAAAGAGATAAGAGGAGTCTTCATGGTCAATTAGCTTTGATATTGATGACATGAAATTCTTTACTGACTATCTTTAGAGATTTCTCTCAAGCAATTAATCCTCTTAGAGTTGGCCAACTTATAAAAAGATTCCTTCGATTGTGGCCTCAAAGTTGGGTAGTTTGCATTTTTTGAGTATAGGTATGGATGAGGTTTGGTGGTGTTGGTCAACACAGAATAGATGGGTTAGGTTATGACTTGGGATCTTGAATATAGGGAAGATTGCTTTTGGGCTAACGATGGTTTGGGCTTGGCTTGGTTTGAATGAAAGGGTCTGATCACTTAAGCCGCCCTCTTGGGTTTTCAACTTAAGCTAGTTTTCTCTTCTTCTTTTTTTTTTTTTTGTTATTTTGTTTTATGTTTTTCCTTTTTTTCTTTTATGGGTGGTAGGCGAGGAACTAATAGAATGCCTTTTCAGGTTTTCATCCTAAAGTCCTTTCAAGCATAGTATTTCTTAACAGAATCAAGGTTCACAGTGTTGGGCAGATCACTGCCATCCATCTTGGTTGAGATTAAGGCTCCTCCAAAGAATACGCGTTTCACCACGTATGGCCCTTCCCAATTTAGGGTCCATTTTTTGTCAGAATATTTCTAGACAGGAGAATTTGTTTGAGCACCAGGACACCTTCTTGGAGCTTATGAGGATGGACCTTTTTGTCATAAGTTCTCATCATGCACTTTTGATACATCTACCAATGATAAATGGCTTTGATTCTTTTCTCTTCAATAAGAATGAGCTATTCATATCGATTTTTAACCCATTCAGCCCCTTCTAGTTGTGATTCCATTAAAACTTTGAGCGAAGAGATTTCAACCTCAATATGTAGAATAGCTTTCATGTCGTAGACCAAGGAAAATGGGGTTGCACCCATAGAAGTTCGTACAGTCATACGATAAGTATGTAAAGAAAAAGGTAACTTTTGATGCCAATCTTTGTACATCTCAGTGATCTTTTTAACTATCTTTTTGATATTCTTGTTGGCTCCTACAACTACTCTATTCATCTTCGGATGGTATGGGATGGAGTTTCAATGCTGAATCTTGAATTGAGAGCAGCCTGCTTACATCATCCTATTTTTTAGGTTGCGTGCATTGTCAGTAATAATTTGTTTGGAAAGACCATATCTATAGATGATGGCTCATTTCACAAATTTGCATACGACAGATCTGGTGACGTTGGCATAAGAAGTTGCCTCTACCCATTTGGTGAAATAATTGATTGCGACCAAAATGAAGCGATGCCCATTAGAAGCCTTAGGGGTACTCGGTCCAATCATGTCCATGCTCTACAGAGAAAAGGGCTATGGAGCTATCATAACATGTAGGGGTGTTGTTAGGACATAGATCTTGTCAGCATAGATTTGGCATTTATGACACTTTTGAGCATAGTCAATGTAATCCTTTTCGAGAGTCAACCAATAATAACCTGATCACATGACTTGTCTTGCCATTCGTTGTCCATTAGCATGCATACCATAAATTCCTTCGTGAACTTCTTCAAGTATTCTTTTAGCTTTGAAGGCATCCATGCATTGGAGTAACACCTGATCCTAGCCTTTCTTGTATAAAATCTCACTATCCAAAATGAAGTTCACAGCTAATCGTCTTATGGTTCTCTTATCAACTTCGGTGGCACCTTCTGGGTACCATTGATCCTTGATGTATTGAAGGATGTCATGATACCATGGCAAACCATTCTTCTCTTCTTTAATATTCTAGCTATGTGTTAGCGTTGAATAGATACTCATTTGGATAGGAGCAATGTTTGATTCTAAATTGACTTTAAACATGGAAGATAAAGTGGCTAAGGCATTAGCAATTTGGTTCTCTTCTCAAGGTAGATGTTGAAAGGTAATATAATCAAACTTTTTCTTGAGCTCTTATATCAGATTCCTATAGTGGATCAGTTTAGCATCATGTGTTTGCCATTCTCCCTTTAGTTGGTAAATAATGAGGGCTGAATCTCCAAACACTTGTAGTATTTGAATGCCCCTTTCAATGGCTGCCTAGAGTCCCATGATGCAAGCCTCGTATTCAGCTATGGTGTTAGTGCAGTCAAAGTTCAATTTGGATATGAAATGGTAATGGTTTCCCAGGGGTGAAATGAGAATTGCCCCAATTCCATGCCCCAGCGCATTTAAAGCTCTATCGAAGCACATTCTCTATGATGAGCCACACTTAACAGTGTTCTCTGCCTTAAATATGCATGTCAAGTCTTTATCAGGGAACTCAAAGTTTAAAAGCTGATAGTCATTTGTGGCTTAACTTGCCAAAAAGTTTGCTATTGCACTGCCTTTAATGGCTTTCTAGTTTACATACATGATGTTGTACTTTAAAAGCATAACTTGCTATTTAGCTAATCTCCCAGACAAGGCGGGGGCTTTGTACAAATACTTGATGGGGCCAAGCTTGGCGATTAACCATGTAGTGAGGTACAACATGTATTGCCTTAACTTTCGGGCCGTCTAAGCTAAAGTGCAACATAGCTTCTCTACAAATGAATAATTATTTTCATATTTTGTAAATTTCTTGCTTAAGTAATAGACAGCCTATTCTTTCTTTCTTGATTCATCATGTTGACCCAATACACGCCAATCGACTTATCTAGGATTGATATATATATAGGATTAGCAATCATCTAAGCACTGGTGGCGCAAGTGTTGGAGGGTTCGCAAGATAATGTTTGACCTTATCTAAAGCTTCTTAGCATTCTTGATTCCATTCTCTAGGATTTTGTTTATTCAACAGCCTAAAGATCGAATTACATTGGCTGGTCAACTAAGAAATGAATCGAGCTATATAGTTTAATTTTCCCAAGAAACTTTTCACTTTCTTTTGAGTTTGAGGTAGTGGCAGGTTTTGGATAGCCTTAACCTTGTCAGGATCCACCTCTATTCTTTTCTCACTCATAATGAAACCTAATAATTTATCAGATGTGACGCCAAATGTGCATTTGGCAAGATTCAACTTAAGTTGATATTTACGTAGCCGTTTGAAGAGTTTTTACAGGTTGGCAACATGTTTACTATCTTTTATTGATTTGGTAATCATGTCTACCATGTAGACCTCTATTTCTTTATTCATAAGGTCATGGAACAACGTTACCATAGCCCTTTGGCAAGTTGCCTAGGCATTCTTTAACTCGAAAGGCATCACCTTATAGTAAAAATTTCCCTATATGGTTATGAAAATAGTCTTTTCCATATCTTCAACTACCATTTTGATTTTGATTATAGCCTAAAAACCCATCCATGAAAAAAAATAATGCATTTTTGGTAGTGTTGTCTACTAAGCTATCAATGTAAGGTAGAGAAAAATTATCCTTGGGGCTGGCTTAGTTCAAGTCGTTGTACTCCACACACATTCACACTTTATTATCCTTCTTAAGAACTGGGACTATGTTGGCTACCCATCCAGGATATTTAACTACCTCAAGAAATCCTATTTTAAATTGCTTCTTGACTTTTTCCTTGATCTTAAGGAGCATTTATGGTTTCATCCTCCTTAACTTTTGTTGGATTGGTTTGCATTCAAGTTTAAGGGGAAGTTTATGAACCACAATGTAGGTATCTAGTCCAGGCATGTCTTGATAGGATCTGGAAAACACATCTCGAAATTCCTGAGAGAGACTTATTAGTTTAGCTTGAGTTAATGGCTTTATAGAGATTTTCATTTTGACTTTTTTAGGTTTTCTTCTACTCCAAGGTTTATGGTTTCAGTGGATTCTTCATAAGGTAATATATGTTTTTCTTCCTATTCAACTAGTCTCAATATGTCTAAGGGAATGGGTTCTCTTTAGATTCGACCTCATTGGCATAGATAGGTTGCTCAAAATTAGTTTCAAAGGTTTCAGTATGAACATTCATGTCACCTTTATTAGGGTACTTGAATTATGGAAAAGAACAATATAGGTGGAAAAAGATGTAAAAAAAGTCTAAGGTCGGCAAAAATTATGAACACAAAGAATGAATGCAAAATGCTTAGTCATTTTTATTGATAATACTTAATAAAAGTTACCCATACAAAGGATTCTACAATGCTTTTAGGCAAGGGCATGTAGGTTTAGTTCATAGCATTACTTTAAAATAGACTTGATTAGTACAGAAATCTTGGTCTTAGTCCAAACATTCGAAACAAGTCCTGGAGGGCATAGACCAGTTTTCAGACTTATAGTTACATCTTTAGCTTGCCAAACATATTGACGGAGACATCCTTGAATGCTTTGTTTAACATGAGCACAGCACTAGCAGAGCCAATATTTAGATGTCCCCCTACATGAAAACTTTCCCAAAGTGGTGGGAATATCATTGTCTCATCCTAACAAACAAGCCATTTTTTATAGTTCTTCTGAGCTTGCTTTCTTTTCTGTTGTGTACTGGCTTGAATCCCAATCTCTTTTGTCAATTTGGTTGACCACTTTCAAGGCTTTAGCAATTCCTTGAAGGCATTTTCGAGTCCCTTTCAAGCCTGGGCATTCTTACCAACAGTTAACTTCAAACTCATGTGAGTGCTCTCTGATAAGTGGGGTTAGACTATTGGCAATCCTTTTTGATTGAGTTACGTTGACAAACTCAAAGGCTTGGAAAGAGGATTCTGGGCTATTTAATCAAGTTTGACACATGGGGCATTAGTTAAGGTAGTAGTAATTATATCTTCCTCTCCTTCAATACTAACAACTTTATTCTCGATGATAAATTTTAACTTTTGGTGCAAAGATGATGGTACTACCCTAGTAGAATGAATTCAAGGCCTTCCTAATAGGTAGTTATATGATGGAGCAATGTCCATCATGTGGAAGTTAACTTTATAAGTACATAGGCTGATTTGGAGTGGAATGGTGATGTTCTCTACAATGTTTAGGCAAGTTTTATCGAATGCTCGCACAATCGTACGATATTTTAGATATGAGATACATCAACATGGAGCTTCTTCAAGCATGACATGGGCATTACATTTAAAGCCGACCCATTATCAATGAGCATTCTAGGCAATGTGGTGCCTTTGCAATATATGGTGATGTGAAGGGCTTTGTAATTTCCTTTTTCTCCGTGCAAGATTTTGTCATCATTGAAAGATATGTAATTAGGGGTGATTTGTTCACTAGGCAATCCAACTTACCTATAGAGATATCGGGAGAGACGTAGGCCTCAATCAGAACCATGAAGAGGGTATTCCTATGAGCTTCTGAATTTAACAGTAGTGATAACATAGATATCATGGAGGGTTGCTTGTTTAACTAATCGACGATGCTGTATTCATTGTGCTTGATGAATTTCAGGAATTTTATAGCTCCTTTCTCGCTCATTGGATCCTTAACTGCTATTGAATATGAGTTTTTGGTTATAAACTTCGGTGCTTGAGAATCAAGATTATATGTTGCCTTGCTGAGTGCCATTTTTCGATGTTGTTAGGGCGTAACATCGGTTGCTCTGAGTTAGGTGACTTGCCTCTGAAAGGTTAATACTTACTGCTTGCTGACTAGATTCTCTAATGATTAAGGTTTTCCTTTCATAATTCTAAGGAATTGCCTTATCATCTTTGTATGTTGAATGATCATCTTTGACGGAGGCTGAATAGGGTCAACTTTAACTCTTAATCGATTGTCATACAAAATCAATGGCCTTTCAATCCCATAAGGAGGATAGCCCTTTTTTTTAGTGCGTTGACAGATAATGTTGAGTTTGCATACTCAGTATATGGGGTTTGCTTTTCATCATAGAATTCAATGCTACCTTTGTTCATCATCCTTTAAACCATAGTGTGAAACTCTTTGCATGTTTAAAGAGTATGGCCTCATATAGTATGGAAATCACAGTAGTTGACAATCATTTCCTATGTTTTCTCGGTTGCATTAAGTAGCTTAGCTTACACCAGGATTTGCCAAACCAAATTCATTGGCATCCAAATTTCTTCTATGTTTTCCACAATCTTATAGTTTTCTTCAACGATAATTTCTTTCAGGTTTAACTCAACACAAGTTTGAGACAAATTGGCTTCGGTGCTGGATTTTGATTCTTACTAGCCTTCACCTTTTGTTTCCCTTTATGCTTGCAGATATTTTTTCTACTCAATTCATTTTTCATAGCCTCATCGATCCTCCCACAGAGTATAACCACATCAGCAAAGTTTTTTGGGAAATTTCTCACTACCTTTTCATCATAAGAAGCTTGCAACGTGTCGATGAATCGAACAGTCATCTAATTTCTATCAGTAAGGGATGAATCTGGGTAGCCTCCTTCATCCATCTTGCAGTGTACTGCCTAAAACTTTCGTTAGCTCTTTTTCTCATGCCTATAAAAGATAGACAATAGAGATCTAACCATCGATGGGTCTCTCTTCTCAGTGGCATTGATAGATGGATTGTCATGTCCATCCTACTCCTTGTCAAACTTGATTTTGGACCGATCCATCATCCCTTGGACCATCTCCAAGAATGATGGACAATGTTGCAAGTCATGTTCTTGATTTTAGTGTTAGCAAGATATAGCAAGATGTATCAACGGCATTTCTTATTTGACTTTTATAATCTATTACTATTTTAATTTTCACAAAAGCCTGCCAGACCTTGCTCATTAGGGTTTTAACTTCTCCAACATTTCCTTTAACCCAATAGCTTTTTCCATCGATTATCGCATTCACTCTTGGTTTGGCATGATTAGGGTATGGGTTAGCCTCCACATTGGGTCCAAACCCTAATGACTTTGCATCTACGATTCTAAATTTATTATTTCCTTCCATAGCTCAAAGATGCTTCTCTAATGAATAACACTTGTCCAAGTCCTCATCATTTTCTAAGGGCCTCTTTGTTTTCTCTTGCTCCATGTGTTGCTCAAGGTCCAAGACTATAGGCCTTGACGATGAAGAGCTTGCACCTTGAGATCTTTTAATTAAGTGGGACGTTGTTGCAGGATTGATATAAATAAATGGCTGAGATAGTGGGACATTCATTGCTAGAGGGTGTTGCCTATGTAGTGCCCCATCTTGAGCATTGGTGGCCGCATACCACCATTCAAATTGATTTCAGGGTAGGCTGGTTCTTTCCCCGTCTTGATTGCGCTCATCTACCATTTTTCCTTCAACACATTGGATAGCGATTTAGTTAACTCGACCATCTATGCTTGAAGTTCCTCATTCTTACGAAGTGCCTGCACTTGGGACTCTCTATACATGAGTTTGAGTCTTTCGATGTGGGCCTAGTGATCATTTTCCATCACTTTTTGACTATTACGAGTGTTGTACTGATGGTGAACTGTAGATTTCGTGTTTTAGATCACCTTTACTTTAAATTATTTTTGGATTAGGCCTTTATGGCATGTTCATGCATTATGTTTGATGCAATGAGGATGAATATGCAATCATGAACAAATAAAAACCATGCAAGGATTAGGTTAGTTATACAAATACAAAAGGACAATTGGATAAAGGGATAGCTCCACCAATAGCATCTTTCATTAAAGTAACAAAATGTCTTGATTACTTATGATTACATTTGAAAATGCCTGGCATGGTTAAATTACTTGATTACATGATCCAAGAAATACAACAACTCTTGTTTGTGGGCTCCAGTGGGTAAGATATCATGTGTCAAGGATCGGGCTACATCAATCATGTTCTTAGCCTTCAATTAAGCTATCTGGCTTTGCTTTATGAGACAGTGATGATAGTCTTGATAGTTTTGGTGTGTGTGATCTTGTTTGTGGGCTCTAGTGGGTAAGATATCATGTGTGAAGGATCGGGCTACATCAATCATGTTCTTAGCCTCCAATTAAGCTATCTGGCTTTGCTTTATGAGACAATGATGATAGTCTTGATAGTTTTGGTGTGTGTGATCAACCACTTAAGCCATTCTTGGTTTTGCTATTCGAAGGCTCTCACTAATGCGTCGGCTTAGTCTTGGCAAGCTTGAAGAGAATGCTTTAAGTCTTGAATTTTGAGTGTCTGAACTCTATTTTTGGCCTAGTTTGCTATCAAATCCCGGACTTAAGCCTCGACCGTTCATTCCTCCTTTAATAAGTTGACACCAGAGCTTGAGTTCTAACAAGCTTTTCCATATTGACCCTAGCAGCTTCTCTCCATTGGTGTAGTTCTTTTTCGAGAGCAGTAATTTTTATCCTCCACTCGATTGATGACTTTCCAAGTTTTTTAGACTTGCTTGCTTTATTAAGGTCCATATAGTCTCTTTTCAAGCTCTTGAAATCCTCTTCAAAGTAGTTTTTCTCCTTGACAGCCCTACTCATCTTGCCATCCTTAAAGTAGAGATCCATTTTTAATTAACTATTTTCCTCTTTAGTCGAACGATCTCCTTGGTAAAGGTCACCTTTTCTTGTTGGAACTCTCGCTTGAGCAATTCAATCTTGAAAGGAAATTCGTCAATCGACATTTGTGATGTCTCGATACTAGACAGGGGTACGGTGTCATTAACCTAATGGATCCTCCATTTATTATATCCTGGGGTCATACTACTCCCTCTCTAGTATCTCTATGCATGAAAGGCTAGCTGGACTTTTGACTTGTAGTCGGGCTCACCATAGTCGAAATCCCACAACTCTAGGTCTTGGACAAAGGTGATGAACTGACAACACTGAAACTGTTGCAGGACTAAAAGAGGGCCATAGCTAGTACTCTTCTATAATCCTATGAGTGGCACACAGCTGTAATCTCTGTACTAGTATATGGCTATTTATGGTGAAAACAAAAAAGGCCTTCCATGTTACCTCTTTTCCCTTGAGGTTTTAGAACTTTCGGACCCATTGCTATTTAGATTTGTCTTGAGGCTATTCCTTCTCAAATACCTTAGAGATAGGGCTAAAGCTGGGGAAGAAACAATACGATGTTCTATTTTCTTCTAAGCCAAAGTGACTGACGAGCCAAATATGAAAAAGCGGTGCATAGCCAATGAACTGGCCCCTACCCATTTTCTTACAAAAATTAAAAGCTTAAATAGTTTCGATAATGATGGCCAGGGCAAGATTGATGTTGCAGCATAAATGAGAAAAGACATTTGTTACCATGGCTTTAACATAGCCTAACATTTTGGGGAATATAACCAGACCATATATCACTAAAGTGTAGATCTCTTGGGTTTTTTGGATGTTAATGGTACCTTCCATTGCTTCTTTCAAATGAGCCCATGACATACATTCACTGTTCCCCTTTGTTTTGATATGACTAAGACTTTGTTGCCCTAAGGATTTGAGCTAATATTTTCTTGAAGGTTAGAGGATTCCATATTTTGCAGTATATCCTATCGTCCTTTTCCCTTTTAATGTTGAGTAACTCAGCGTATTCATCAACCGTGGGGACCAAGTCTTCATGATTAAAAGTGAAACACTGGTATGCTGGATTCCAAAATTGAGAGGCCGCTTGCAACAAATTGACATCCAAACGTACTTGAAGCAAAAGAGCGATATCTTTATATCTCTTAGTGAATGTTCCTTTTCAGTACTATCCCAATTAGTCTTTACAATCCTTAGATCTTGCCAATCATTTTGACTGTACCCTATCTTAATCCATTCATCCACTATTAAGACATGCCCTAGTTTAAGGACGTCTCCATCTTCACCCTGTCGGTGCTCCGACCATGCTCAAACTTCTTCAAAGGGCTTTAGTTCTAAAGTGGGTTATTGCTCCATGACAGACACCCCTTGGTGATCACTGATCCATTAGAGCCAATTGTCCCATAATGACAGTAATTATGATGAAATAATGCATGGTGAAAAAGAAAAACAAAAAAAAAATGAGGTCCTAACCAATACAAAATAATAGGTAAAAAATAAAGAAATGAAAGAATAGCAGCAAAAGTGTATAACAAAATTTATCCTGAGAATAAGCGGTATGATGCCTAGGGCAGACATGATGAATATAAATGTTGAGGCATTAAATGGGTAGCATACCAGCATGTCTATATTGAAATTGCCTTTTCACAAAGTAACATGATACCTCATGAAGATTAAGGCTGACCATCTAAACGGTGATGTTTGTTCATCACCATCTATGTTAAACAGATGCTAAGCCATCATTTAGGCAGCATGATGGCTTATCTTGGTCAGATATGACTATTTCAAGATGGCATCACAGGTAATGGCATTCACTTGTGTTAACCTACTTATTAAAGAGGATTTGCCATCGAATGTCATGGCATATCCTAAAAGAATGATCATGAAAATAAAAAGACAAATGCTGTTGACAATGTTCACCCATTATCACTCCTGTAACCAATGGTATATAGGAGTAAAGGTAAGAAATGTTTCCCCGAGTGACCCTAATCTTTAGGTTATTCTAGCAGCATCTGGTATGGCTTGACATGGTTTAGCTCGTAGGGTTCACTATATGGGTTTAAGTTAATGCCTAATTCAGTATTCGAATCACTCCTCCATCCAATAAGAATATTCGAGGCACCCCAAACCTAGGCCCATGGTAGGTTTGGTAGAATAGGTTTGATCCATTGGATGTATTTCCTTATGTAAGTCGAAAGGGTGCTCACGAGAGACATAGGTAATTTACATCCCAAAAGGTCTTTCTATGCCTATGCGGAGGGTTACTCATGAAGGCGGATGGCTCACTTTGTCCTAAGAATTAGGATACTAACCATACCATGGTGTATGGTAGGAATCTAGTGCAAATGCAAGTGCACGGCGTATGTCAAAGAAACAATCAAAAATTTCTATTTCACTTACATATTACCATATTTATTCAAATCAATATTTATTTGGGCACGAATAATCCCTAACAATCACAGGATAAAAACATAAACAATAGAGATTAGTAAGCAAAAAAACTAAAGAGAATTATATCTAAATAATTATGGAGACCAAAAAACCAAGAATCGAGTGAAAAGTAGCTAGTTATAGGCCCAGCCTTTAAAACTTTGGACGATCCAAAGGGCATACCGTGCTCGACTTAAAAATAGTGATGGTTGATTATGATCAAGCCGTTGAGTTATCCCATGATTGAGACTTGGATTAGGCATAGTAATAGGGAGGAAAGGGAGGAGACCATCAGGCGAATTGCTCATCTAACTAGTCTTGAATAGCCACCACAAAGTGGCTATAAATTTAGAGTCGCCACCGATCATTTTAGCCTAGGGAAGATCGAATGCCTATTGAAAATAATTTTACAACTTACGAAACTCAAAACATTGATTTCAAGGTCTACAAAGTCCAAAAATTCATAGGTTGCAGTCGGGAGTTGGTTATGCGCAGGGAAGGATTAGCATCCCCACAACACCCAAAGTCGATGCCTACTAACTATGTCTCACTTTGGTCTCGGTTAAATCAATTTCATTTGGTCTCTATTTAGACATAATTCTATTTAATGCATGAAGTTTTGGAAAATGAAAATCCAGATTTTTAAAGAAAATTAGGTCATCTATGCACTTCAAAAATGTCAGGAACATAGGGATTTTTGTGAAAATGATGTCCGAATTAGATTTTTAAAAAATTGAATGTTTTGTATTAGGCACTCGATAGATACCAACACGAGACATCGCCTTATAAATTTTATTGGAATACAAATTTTAAATATGGATGCATAATAATTACTACAAAAGGAAACAAGTTGGTAAGGCAAAAAATGAGAAATATAATAATATCATAAACAAGCAATCACAAACAAAGAACGTAAAAAGGGGAGACGATCAAAATGCATCTCATAATTGCCTTCAATTACTGAAGAATAACCGAGATGACAATTTTAGAGACCAGTCTAGATTCGGTGGTAATTTAAAAAAGAAAGATGATTTCTATCAAAATAGTTTTAAGGCATTTAGAAAAGAGACAATTTTAAATTTTTTTAGATAAAAGCGAGGTTAGAGTATCCCTTGGTAAGGTGGGGTTGGAGTATCCTCTAAAATAGAGCTATGAAAATAGTTAAGATTAAAGTGAAAATTTAAATTTTTAATAAAAAATAAGGCTGGAGTTTCCCATTTGAGTAGTGGGGTTAGAGTATCCCCAAAGTTAGGAAAACATTTAGGAACAAAGAAAAAATTTAAATTTTTTAATTAAAAATAGAGTTGGAGTATCCCCAAAGTTTGGAAAATATTTAGGAACAAGGAGAAAATTTAAATTAAAAAAGGGGTTAGAGTATCCCCTTTGAGTAGTGGAGTTGAAGTATCTCCATTGGAGAAAATTTTAATATGAAATCATATTCGTTGTATTTTTATCTTGATCCAAGTCAGAAGGGGTTGGTGTTATGAAAGAGACTAAACGAGTGTATTTCGAGGCATCCAAACATCTCGATAAAAGGAGATTCAAAAATTCGATTGAAAATAGGGGACAACATCATGTCATCTCTATTTTTGGATTTTTTTCAGGTGTATTCGTAGACTTCAGAGGGTAAATAAGGTACCGTTTAAAAGATAGCTTAACAAGGTTTAATATAAAAATAGTCTAACAATTCTAGAAAATCACTTTTTAGACAAAATTAATTTTTGAAGTTAAGTCGGTCTTGACACTGGCAGCATGTACAAAGAAAAGGGCATGATAGATTTTGGAAAATCATTCCAAGCTTTTTTGGAATTGTTAGATCATGAATAATACCTTTCTGGAAAGAGAATTTTGTGAGCATTTTAGGAAAAAAATATTTAAAAATTTTGTAAAAATCCACTGATGGGCCAAAGTGGCCCAAATAGAATGTTGCATGCTAGTTCCAGGGGTTCTAGATAGCAAAGGTTCTAAAAATCATAACTCCCTCATCTAGGATGATACAAGGGCAAGTAAGACAACGTTAGAAAGGTAATATGATACCCTTTGAGGGAAAAATAATAGAAAAATCAAAGGAAATATTTTGTGGTTCAAAAATGATTTTTCAAATTCACACTATGGTGGTGCTAGAGCAAAAATAGGGAGTTATTTGATATTCCATTTTTTAAAAGATAGAATCGGGTCTAGGACATCCGACCGTCCGTGACAAAAAATAACATGGGCTTCACAAGTTCGTTCCATAATCCTAGAGTAGTTTACGATGATGGAACAACTAGTTCACGATGTTACTAAAGGGAATGTAAGACTGAAGATCAAGGTTTAATACTAAAAATGATTTCCTTTTTTTAAAAAAATAAACTTATTTCATCATGAAATCCATAGCTAAAATGTTGATTTACCCCCAAGATTGGGAGACAAATTTGATGAAAACATTAAGTCCATGTTACTCTTCATCTATTGAAGGTATCATGAACTTAACTTAGGGATGTTTTTAAAAAATGTAAGAAACAAGCATGCATTTTAATGGAGATATCATGAACAAAATACAGTTTATACAAGGATAAACATGGATTAAACATGGAAACATGCAAAGATGACATTTTGACATAGAAATGGGAGAATAGATGTAAGAAGATGATAAATCAGGTGATGGAGATGATATAAACGTGTTTATACAAAGGAATGGATGTTGAGGTTGTCTAGACAACATTTTTGTTTCTTAAGCCTCCTTAAAACATAAGAAAAATATTTGAACATGCCTAAGACATATTAAGGTGACCATTTAAATATGAAATGGATATGTGAATATGGAAGGAAAATGGCAAAAGATGCATGAAAAGAGGATGTATGATGATGAAAATGAAGCATGGTGAGTTTATATATCTAACAACATCAAGGTGTCATAAAGGTCACCAAGATCCTAAGACTACCATAACTAAGGCAACAAAGATTTATGAGAGTATTAGGAGGGTCATGGCAATATGAAGGGCTCACTAAAGTGAAATGGATGATCAAACAGAAAATATATAGAACAAGGTAAAAAAATGTACCAGCAAAAGCTTTAAGTTTTTGCTTTTTTTAAAGTAGTAACTTTAAGCCCAGTTCTTTCCCTCTTTTTACTGTTGTTTAGCAAGAAAATGGTGAAAAGTAGAAGCTTTTCTGGTAATATGGCTGCTAATGGGGTGTTTTGAGGATGAAAGTGTGTGAAAGATTGAGTTTTTGAAGGTGTTATAGTGGTGGTTTAAGGGAGCTACGGGAATGGAGGTTGTTTAAGGGTGAAACGTAATGGAACAGTGTTTTGGTGAGTTGTTAGAGCTGGAGTTGATGGAGGATTTGTGGGGATGGATGAAAAGTCTTTTGGGATTGCTAGAGAGCTTTTTTTTATAGCTAAAAGTTTTTTTTCCTAGAAATCTGGTAGTGTTTTTTAATAGTTGAAAAGTCCCTCTTTTAATCTAATGCTCAGCTAATGCCTTTAGGAGACAATGCAAGGACATTTTTTATTTTTCTCTCATGGACCAGGGATCATCCCCAGCTACCATGCTCAGCTGACTCTCTTCTTATTAGTTCTGCCATGCTGAGCAAGGAGGCAGAAAGGCTGTGACAGCCTACAACTGGAGATATGATTGCCATACCTTCTTACACCTATATATCTTCTGAAAATGACCTTTGTCATTGATTGTTTGGGCTCCAAAAATCTGTTTGAATCTATTAATGAACCCATAGTTGACGTTTGCAATATTTTATGATAGTTTCTTGGTGCAAAAATATGTTTAAGTTAGGTTTTTGAAGGCTGAAAAGTGGCTCAAACTAGGCAAAAATGCCTTGGTGTATTGATACAAAACACGTTGTATCGATTCACAAGGTACTTTTTACTCTTGCATATCGATATAATGAGCTGTGTATCGATACTAAGAGCAAAAAATATTTCCAATCTCGAGACTTAAAGCCCTGTATCGATACTCCATGGATTTGTATCGTTACTCATGCTTGTGTATCAATACATTTTGTCAAAAATCACAACTTTAGCTACCGCCAAGGTTTGTATCGATGCAAACGTGCCAAGTATATATACCACACCTTAGGTATCAATACCAAACCCTCTTGCATCGATGCTACATGTGAAAACTCAAGTTTTTCACACCATAAAAGCCCTATATCAATACTTGCAACCTAATATAACTTATACATACTTGTGGCTTCCCGATTTGCCTTAACTTGGTCATAAACAATTGGAAATTTATTTGTGTATTTGTTTGAATGACCTTGGTGACACCATCAAAAATGGCCTTTGATGCCCTATTTTTAATTTTTCTTTAATATGGCCCATAGCATTTCAGACCTTCCCTAAAAATTATTTTGCCTAGCATCATATCGATTTAGAGTGCCTGACGACATGGCACATGGTAGTTATCCCTTTGTTTTTATTTTTATTTTTATTTTTATTTTTTGATTTTATCATTTTTTACCTAAATTCTAGGATGCCAAAATCTGGCAAGACAAAATGAGGTGTCCACAATTATTTTCATCCGAGTACTTGAAAATATGAAAAAGAATAATATAAACAGAACAATATATATATATATATAAGTTTAAAGATTGACAAGAAAAATGAAAATGGGCACAAAAGATGAAATGCATCAGGCTTAGTCATTTTTATTAATATTACTTAATAAAAGTATGCCCATAAAAAGGATCCTATGATGTTTTAGGCAGAAGCATGTAAGCTTGGTTTGTAGCATAACTTTAAATTAGATTTAAACATTACAAAACTTTTTGTTTTAATCTAAATGCTTGAAACGAATCATGAAGGGCCTAAACTAGTCTTATGGTCTCTTACTAATGCTCCTAACTCATCAAACGCATTGATGTAGAAATCTTCAAATACCTTGTTTAGAATGACCATTACATTGTCGAAGTCAATAGTTTCTCCTTGATTTAGATTGATGTGTCCCCTCATATGAAAGCTTTCTCTTAATAGTGGAATCATCATTGATTAATATCCTAATCTTGAAACCTCAGACAGGCCATTCTCTTCTCTCATGCTTTTTGAGCTTGCTTCTTTATTGCTAGGCACTAGGCTTGAACCCCAAACCTTTTTTTATCTATCTTGCTAACAACCTTAAGGACCCTAGTAATACCTTGTAGGCCATTTCCCAATCTGTTTACAGCTCAAGCCTCTTTACTAGTAGTCAACTTGAGACCCATAAAAGTATTCCTGGATAAATGAGGCTCAATCATTGCAACTTTTCTTTGAATTAGGTGGCATTAACAAATTCAAATGACTGGAATGAGGATTTTGGTATATTGTCACTAGGCTCAATATAAGAAGTATTAGTGGAAGTGCTAGCAATGACACATTCCTCTCTCCTGATGCTAACAACCTTGTTTGACAAATTTCAACTTTTGATGTAATGAAGATGGTACTAAACCACAGTCTCTTTAAAAAGTAATTGTAGGATGGAATGATATCCATCACATGAAAATCTACTTTATGAATGCATGGCACTATTTAAAATAAGAATAGTTATGCTTCTAACAATCTCTTTTCATGTCCCATTAAATGCTCGCACAATTGTGTAACTATGTTTGAGATTGGATGCATCGATAGGTAATTTGTTTAAACAAGACATAGGCATTACAGTTAAGGCTAACCCCTTGTCGATAAGAACTTTTGGCAACATGCTTCCTTTATAGTAGGTGGCAATATAGAGAGCTTTGTAATTTCTCCTACCTTCACAGCATATTTCATCATCGCTAAGTATATATAGTTATCTACGATAATGTTGCTTACTAAGTGATCTAATTGGCCTATCATAATGTCATGTAGGACATAGGCTTCATTCAAGACCTTGATTAGAGCAATCCTATGAGTTTTAGATCTTAAAAGCAATGAGAACACAGATATCTTGGTGAATTACTTGTTCAACTAATCGATAATGCTATATTTATTGTAATTAATGAATTTAAGAAACTTTATAGCCTCTTTCTCACTTATTGATTTTTTGATTACGTTTGGCTTTGATTGTTTCATCATCGCTTTTAGTGTTTGAGTTACTAAGGGAACATTCCCTCTATTGACTTCAATTGCAAGTACAATTAGGGTATAACATTTACAGCTACAGGTTTTATGGCTTACGCTTGTGAGCTCAATATAAGTCATTTTGCTAACTAGATTCCCCGATCATCACTACTTCACTCTCATATTTTCATGGCATTGCTCTGTTCTCCTTATAAGAGAAAATATATAGGAGTTGGAAAATCATCTTCCATGTAGGCTGAATAAAGTAGCTTTAGTATCCGGCTAATTGGCACATAGGATTAAGGGTCTTTCAACCTCATAAAAAGGGTTCTTCTTATCTTTCTTTGTACCATTGAAAGAAACATCCATGTTTCTCTCACTTTTCATAAAACTTGATCTCTGAGCAGTCCATCATTGTCTAGACCAATCCCAAGAATTTTGGAAAATGTTGTAAGGTTTGCATTTGCCTATAGTGGCGACAACAAGATTTAGCGATTCTTTTATCATAGCACTAGCTTTTTGCCACTCTCTATTAATTGGCATCTTAACTTTTTAATGCTTTTCTTGAGCTAGTAGCTCTTCCCATCAATTATATCATTTACTCTAAGTTTCATATGGTTTAAGATTAGATTGCCCTAATGTTAAGTAATATTACTTGTTCAACTTTAATCATACCCTTTTGTAGTAGGCCTTTAACTTTTCTCTTCAAAGAGTGTAATTTTTGATGTTGTGGCTTGTGCTCTGACATGATATTCACAATATGCATTCTCATCATACCATTCAAGGCAAGAAAGTGACCTTAGGGTTGCAAACATTAGAGCTACCAATTGACTTGCTCGTAAGTAGAAGTAGATCTCCTTATTAAAATAGGGGAAGTGGTTAAAAATGTAGCCTCTCTCAAGATGCCCGTTGGTTTTTAAGTGCTCTAATGTTAATCTAGTTGTAAAGTTGAGCATTCTAAGTGGTGTTATAGACAGGATTTGGTGAAATGCTCAATGTTAAGTTAAATCCAGCAAAATATACTAATTGTGGTACTAGCATGATGGTTTAAACCTGGATAAGCCATGCCTTAGAAGTACTTGCTAAACATCAAATAGGAGCTCAAGGTGAATTTAGCTAGACTCTCACTAGCTATTTCATTTGCTTTGTTTTTCCTTGTTCTTGGCCATAGACTTCTTACTTAAGTTAAAGTACCCTCCTCTTAACATCTTGTTTGTTTTCATGGGCTTGTCAATCATTTTGCATGATAGTACCATATCAGCCAAATCTTCATTGCATTCCCTATTAACTTATCATAGTAAAAAGCTCCCAAGGTACTAATGAACATGTCCATCATTTCATTTTTGGTCAATGGAAGATGAACTTGGGTGGCCTTTTCTCAGCACTTCTAGGTGTACTACCTAAAGCTTTCAGTGGCTTTCTTTTCCATGTTTAATAGAGAAGCGATCTAGAGCCCAATCGGATGGATGTTTATACTGGTCAAGGAAGGCGCGAACCAGATCTAACCATGACTAAATTTTCATCATACCAGATGTACCAATGGATAGCTACCCCGATTAAGCTATTTTAAAAGCAATGTATTAGCAGTTTCTCATTATTTTCATGCTTAGCTATCTTTCAGCAATACATACAGATATGCATAGTAAGATTTGTGGTCTCATTGTATTTATCAAATTTTGGCACTTAAAATTTAGGTGGGATGATAAAGTTTAAAACTAGACCTAGGGATTTGGCATCTACGATTTCAAACTTATCATTTCCCTTTATAGCCTTAAGGTGTTTCTCCAACAACTTGTACTTGGTTTTATTTTTAATATCCTAGTTAGGTTTTGAACCAACTGCCATTTCTTGCTCCATTTTCTCGTTAAGGTCTGGGACTAAAGGTTTGAAAGTGACAATCCTATATTCGCACCATGAAATCCCTGAGCCAAATATGGTGCAATAGTTGGGTTTATATAGGTGAACAGCTAAGCTTGTGGGATTGGTGCCATTAAGGGCAACTGTTTTTAGGATGGCCTTTTAGGAGTATTGGTGGCCTCAATACCACCATTCAAATTAGCCTTAAAGTTAGCAAGTTCTTTATCCTTATCGATGGTACTTGCCTACCTTTTATCCTTTAGACCAAGCTTTCATAGCCTTGTTAATTTAATGACTTGATTTTGTAATTTATCAATCTTGCAAAGCATTTATTCTTAAGCCTAATGGTTTATAACTTTAAGCCTCTCCACATAAGCCTAGTGTTGTATCGACATTGAATGTTTGGTTTTGTGTTTGAGGACCCTTGCACTTTAAAGTGATGCCGAATTAGACATATTATGATATGATGAGTATGATGTATGCATGAATGAAGATGTAATCGTGCATGAGTAACAATCTTATATGAATGAAAAGACATGATGAAACAAATTAAATTATGTATGCAAATGCAAGGGACAATTAGATTTTGACAATAACTTTGAAATAAATATCTTCCATTTGAACAGAGTACTAAAGTTTGAAAGTAATCAAATCTAAAAGTACCGCACATAATTAAATTTGATTACAAGTTCAAGAAAGTTCAATAAATTTTATCCACTATCTCTTATAGAACAAAGTCTCACCTCACAGATCTAGCAAATTTGACCATGCAATTTATACTGGTTTGAGCCATGCAAATTTGCTCAATAAGATTTAGAGTCACTCCTTATACTCTAATTTAGTTTGATCAGTTGAGATCTAATTTTGGTGTAGTTCTTTGGAAGACCTTAATGACCTCTCAACCTCATCTTGTTGGACCAGAAGGGCATAGTCCAATTCCTAAATTCTTATTATCAAAGCTTTATTCTCAACCTTTGCTTCTTAAAGAACTTGTACTCGATTTGTTTGGCTTTTGCTTTTCTTCTAATAAACTAATACGCTAGCTCATGCCCTAATGAGTTTTTCTGCATTTGTTTCTACTTAGGCCTTCCAAGTGTCTAGGTCACTAGTGAAAGAAAGAAGTTTAGCCTTTCATTTGGCTAGGGATTTACCAAACCTTCAGTACTTTTTTGTTTCCTGAAGTGCCATGTAGCCTTTTTTCAAGTCCTAAAGGTCTTCCTTAATAGCATTCTTCATTTTAACGAGGTCACGTATCTATCTATCTAAGACTTAATACTCCCATTAGCTCTTTTATTCTTGCAATTGACTAATTTTTGTAACGAAAATGGCTTTTTCCTATGCAAACTCCCACTTCAGGATTTTTATCTTGGATGAAAGGTCAACTATTAGCATTCGAGGAACTCCATTAGTGGGCAATAGTAGGGTGTTATTAACGCACTTGGTTATCCAATCCTTATAAGCCAGAGTCATTATTTTTTTTCTTTTTAAGTGTGGTACCATAGGTTGTTTCCTATGCATCAAAGATTTTTTGCACCTCACTTATGTAATTATCCTTTTCATATTCAAAATCTAGTGTTCCAAGCCTACGAGTGATGGAAGCAAACTCTCAACAATTAAACTACCATAAAACCATGAGTGGGACATAGCTGATGTTTCCCCATAATCCATTAAGTAGTACCCATTGATAAGGCTTACATTGATACACAATTAGGCTAAAGATGATCCATGGAACTGTCCGAGTCATTTCCTCAACATTTAGGTTTTGGAACTTTCCAACCCATTGATCCTTTATAGTATCTTGCGACCACTCATTTTCTAAGAACTTGGTGAAGGGAATAAAATTTGGCATATATGATTGTAGTAATCTCTTACTCAAAAATGACTAAAAAGCAACATAAACAAAAGTGATGAACATAAAATAAAGCTACATTACCCCTTGTCCTCTAAAAATTTAAGGACCGAATAGTCTCCACTAAAATGGCATGGGTAAGATTGATGTTGAACTTAACTTTGAGAAAATGTCGACTATGGCAACCTCTATATGTCATAAGCTCTCAAAAATATTATTAAGCCATAGATTGCTAGTGCGAAAATGTCCCTAATCTTCCTTTTGTCTAACTGAGTACTCATTGTAGATTTCAAACAATCTTAAGTGATGCATGCATTATTTCTTGGTTTGACTACATGTGAGTCTACCCAATCATCTTTGACTCTGAGCATATCAACCAACTTTTTCTTGAAACGTATAAGCATTGCTAACTTAGAATAAATCTTGTCAAATTGGACTTTCTTGACGTTGAGCATAGCTACATATTCTTCTCCTATAGGGACCAAATCCTATCCATTGAAAGTGAAATATCTATGGCAAGGCTCAAAAACTATATGGCGACTTGTAATAATTTGCACTCAATTCTAATTTAAGCCAATAAAGCAACATGCCCATAACTTTTTGTGAAGAGTGCCTTATCAATATCATCCGAACTATCCTATATATCTCTTATATCTTGAAGATTAAACTCCCTAAAAACCATTTCAGCCTGCTTTAAGATCTTTAAGATATTTTTGGGCTAGAGACTACCTAACTCTATCTCTGTTCCCTTTCTGAATATGCCTTGACAATCTTAAAAACTTTAAAACCTTTATCTGGTACTTATGCTATGGTAAGATACTTATCTATGGACACTACCTGGGGATCAGTCTCAAGGTGATATAATGACATGATACATATAACAATGACAATAACAAAAGCACTAAGTTAGAAACACTAAGAACAAGAAATAAATCATAGAAAAAATGCTTAGTAGCATCATGACACCTTAAGGCAAGTATAGAAAAGCCATGAGCATTATCATTTTGCCTATCAAAACCTAGACTCATACGGATAGCTTAACGATGTGTCCAAGTTAGAGTTATCCCAATGATGTTTTATTAGGATAAAAATTATCTCTCAAGATGGTGACAACTCGCTCATCAACATCTGATTACATGTCACTCTCAAACCATTCATTGGATAGCATAATAGCTTGTTCAAGTAGTTTGCCCATATCGAGATAGCATAATACCTTTTAGGACATTATTGAAGATTTGGCAATAATGTTCTCTCACCATTGTCTAGTGATTAATAGGCATTAATCCATTGATTAGATAGTATAGCAACTTACCCAATAGGTTATACTCCTTGGGAGGCAATACCTGGCTGGAATGGAGTGTTAAGTGACAACATTTAAACGTTATCTCTTAATAAAAAAATGGATTAGTCATAAGTTAGATAGCATAATAGCATGCCACAATATTATTGAGATGGAAGGCATAATTCAGGGCAGGGAGTATAGATGTTGGTGATGATGCTTACTCATCATTACCAATATAACAATGAATGATAAAGAAGAGTAAACAATAAGAAGTGTTCCCTTGAGTATCTTATTCCAAGGTTAATCTTGTAGCACTTTCGTACGGTTCGACATGGTTTGGCTTTTATGTTTAACTATATGCAGTTAGGTTGAATCTGAATTGGTTCTAAAATCGCTCTTTTGTCTGGTAAGGATAGACAAGGCACATTGATCCTAGGCCCTATTGTAGGCTTGGTAGAATATGTTCACTTCGAGTGGATGTATTTCCCTATACCCGTATAGATAAAAAGAATACCATGAGAGCATAGGTAATTTATACCCTTAAAGATATTGTTGGCCTATGGGTAAAGAAGAGATATCGTGGAGGACAATTATCTCACTTAAACCTAATAAAAGTGCTAATCTCTCTCTAAAAAAATATGACCAGAAGTCTAATACAAATGTAGGTACACAGTTTGTGTCAGGGAAACAACAAACCTTTTTGTTTTACTTCTTATTACCATTACAAAAGAATTATTGTATTCATTTTATTGGGCAGAAGGGAACCCTAGCAATCATGAAAAAAAAGTAAGCACAAATAATGATAAATCAATGTTATGCACAAAGAGGATGAAGAAAAATGATTACAAATGAATAATGATCAAAAACATAGGGAAACTCCGAACTAGATAAAATATAGCTAGTGATAAGCCTGATTTTCTAAACTAAGTCCCCAACAGGGTTGCCTAGCTATTACAATGTGGCTTTGATATAACTTGAATTGCTTGGATGGTGACGCACACAACTTAAAATATATATCCATTGATTGGGAATTTGAAATGGAGCATGATGAAGCCTCCTGATTGGAGTGTGGGAAGAGCATTGGACAAATTGCACATCCAACTATTCTTGAATAGTCACTCTGAAGTGGCCAAAACTTAGAGTAGCCATCAATTATTTTGGGCTAGGCATGATCAGACATCTAAATCAGTAATTTCGAGTTGCAAAACTCAAAATACTAATCTTATAGATAGCCTATACCAGAGTTTCTTTATAAAAAGATCTAGGAGTCGGTTATATTTGAGAAAAGATTAGCACCCTACATGCCTTAAATCAACACCATCTAGCCATAAATTATCATGGTCTCAGTTTTCTTTTGGTTTTTTTATATAGTCATTATTTATGTGTAATTCCCTTCTTATAATGCAAATTTGAAAAAAAAAATATTAAATTCAGGTTTTTCATAGTAAAATTAAATTTGCAACACAGGATGAAAGAGAAACATAAAGGTTTCAGTAAACTTATCTCCAAATTAATTTAGAAAAGGATGCTCTATGTTGACCACTAGATGGTTACTGACATAGAATATTACCTTGGATTTTACGAAATTTGATTTTTAAAGCGTGGATACGAAATCATCATTGAGAAAAAAAAACTTGTTAGTAGGATATAAAAGAACATAATAAATATAGCATTAAAAATAAATACATAAAAGCCTTGGAAAAGAGGGATGGTTAGGATGTATCTCATAATTGACTTCGATTGTTGAGGAATAACCAAATTAACAATTTTGAGAAATGTTTGGACTCAGTTGTCATTTAAGGCATGAAAATAGATTTGGATAAAAAAGGTCTGGGGAAGCTTGAGAACAAAAAATTGGATTCTCAATGAAGTTTTGAAAAACATGGTTAGAGTATCTTTTCGAAAGAATAAGATTGGAATATACCCTCATAAAAACGGGATTGGAGTATCCCCTAAAAGAAAAGAGATTAAAGTATCCCTTTAAAAAAGAAATTTTAAGTGATTTTTAAAAGTCAAAATTTTTTATATCACTTTAAATGAAAAAAAATATAGATTTTAAAATTAAAATTAATAATTTAAATAGGAAATTAAAATTAATTTTGAAAAATATTTGAGCCTTAATCTGAGCCTAGTGGGACTTGTGTTGTGAGACATGATTGCTTAAGGAATTTATCAGATGCATTTCAAGGCATTCGAATGACTTGAAGAGGTGGTTCGAGGGAACTCATTTGATTTTTCTTATGTTTCAAAAATAAAGGACAACATCATGCTATCCTTCTTTCCAAATTTATTTTAGGCTAGTCCAAAGGTTTTCGGTGTCAAATGAGATACCATTGGAAAGGTAACTCAATAAGGATTAAATTAAAAATATTTAAAAAAAATCATAAAAAATCACTTTTAGGTGGAATTAATTTTTAAAAGTCGGATTTGATTTAGCATTGATAGCATATGTAGGGGAAGAGGAGCAATGAAATTCAAAAAATCGCTTTAGACTCATCTGAAATTGTTAAATCACAAATAATACCTTTATCGAAAAAGATTTTAATTATATTTTTGAGAAAAATATTTTTAAAAAAAAAAAGTTATGATAGGTTGAAATTACCCAAACATAATACAAATCACTAATTCTAGGTGCTCTAGATAGCGAAGGTTTGAAAAATCATAATTTTCACATATGAGGTGACCCAGGGCGAAACAGGGTACCGTTGGAAAGGTAATACAAAAACCTTTTGAAGGAAAAATGCCAAAAAATTCTAGAATAATCATTTATGGCTCGAAATTAATTTTTTAATTCAGGATAGTAGTGATATCAATACCAAAGTAGAGGTTTCTTTGGGTCTAAGTTCTTTAGTAATGTGTCACAGAGTTGGACATATGAATGTCCAACCACTAGGGTTTATGGTAGTGGAGTAATGGACCAATCCAAATCTTGTAAAGGGGACCGATGAACCGCTCGCTATAAACACCATTAAATCACAACAAAAAGCCTAGAACAAGAGTTTAGTCAAACATTTGAAAATATTTTTAGATTTTGTGTGGCTTAAAAATAGAAATTTATTTTTCCTAATAAGGCCATTAATCCAAACATTTAAGCTTGATATAGCATAAAATGTAAAGAAGCAATGAATTAAAAACACTAAATCTATTTTAATCCTCATTAATTGAGGTTAGCATGAACTTAACTTAGGACATTTTATAAAAAAAATAAATTTTTGCAAGTATCATAGAGGCATTTTAACAGATCTATGATGAACTAAACTTAGTAAAGACATCAAATATAAGCAAACATCCAAAAGAGTAAGTTATCTATTCAACTGAACAAAGAAATTATAGTTAAAATGCATTTAAAGGCATGATAAAGATCAAAGCATGTTAGAATGAACATTTATACATAAATGAGCATGTAGAGGCAAGAAAAGACATTGCAAAGATGCTTAAATAAGGGCTATTTTGATATCAAAATGAGATATGACATTTTCAATCATTCAAATAACATCAAGGTATCAAGAAAGTTATAAAATCCTAAGACTGCCATAAACATGGCCACAATAATGCTAAACGTCCTAATAAGGTCATGTTAATATGGATGGCTTACTAAGATAATGAGGATGAAGAAAAATGAAAAATAAAAATAGAAAAGAAGTGAAAAAAATACCAAGAAGCTTTAACTCCTAGCTTTGTCTTTAAGAAGCAAACAAGTAACTTTGAGGACATTCTTTTCTTTCTTTTTACTATTAATTACAAGAAAAGAATAAAAATAAGGAGCTTTTGGTTATGTTCTCTATGGAAGGAAGTTTTAAGGATAGAGATGAGGGAAATGAAAGGTTTTGGAAAGGTGGAATGAGAGATATGAGAACAGTGTCTAGGCCTAAGGTAGAGTGTGTAGAAAGCCAGTGTAACAATGTTTGAATCTTTTTGCTGTGCATGAAAATTACAATTATATGAAGATTGATTTCATCCAACCAAATGACCTAAAATATGGCATTTAAGAAATTTGGGATATACAACTTGATGAGTCCTGGTACTGGGAACTAGGTTTTCAACCTCTTGTTGGCTGTTGTCCTATCCTTACAACCAAAGAATGTCATGCATGGGCTGAGCAAATGAATAATGTCCATCTTACCCTTAAATGAATTAAATTTTAACACTAAATGCCCTTATGCCAAGCTTTATGGACCTTTTGAAAGTGCTAAAATCCAGCGCTTAAGGTTTAAAAATGAATCCATATTATGTCTAATATTGGATGATTTTTGAAGCCAAAATCATGGCCAGGTTCACGTTTTAATGGAATAGGGTAGAGCGGTGAAAATTACTGCGAACTAAGCAAAATACACAAGATGTATCAATGCATTGCATATTGTATTGGTACATCTGGGCAAAAGCTAGAATGTATTGATAACAATGAAAATTGTATCAATGCATGCCCAAAATGTATCGACACAATCACGTATCAATACACATTGTAGTTTTCGCCTAGTTTGAGGCATTTTTCACCACATTGCATCATTATATTTGTAGACACCTTATTTTGTCTGGGCCAGTTTTGGCATCCTAGGACTTAGGTGAAAGATGATAAAATCAGAAAATAAAAATAAAACTGGGAGACAACTATTAGTGCATGTTGCCAGACACTATTAGGTGACACAATGTCAGGTAAAAAACTTTTTTGGGAAGGTCTAAAATGTTTATAGGTCATATTGAAGAAAAATGTAAAATGATGCATCAAAGTCTATTTTTTCATGGTGTCCCCTGAGTTATTCACATGACTACATGAATCAACTTCCAATTGTTTGTGACCAAGTTAAGTAAAATTGAGAAACCATAGGTACATGCAGGTTATATAGATGCACAAGTATTGATACAAGATTTTACAATGCTAAGAACTTGAATTTTCACATGTAGTTTGTATCGATACCTAGCATGTTTGTATCGATACACACCTTGGCAGTAGCTAAAGTTTTGATATTTGGAAAAATGTATAGATACACAAGCATGAGTATCGATACAAATCCATGGAGTATCGATATAAGCCTCTAAGTCTCACGACTGGAAACATTTTTTGCTCTTAGTATCAATACATAGCTTATTGTATCGATACTCCTGGGTAAAAAGTACCTTGTGTATCGATACACCAAGGCATTTTTCCCAGTGGACCCATTTTTTAGCTTTCAAAAACTCGATTTAAACTTGTTTTTGCACCAAGAAACTATCATAAATCATTGCGAACCTTAACTATGGGCTGATAATCGGATTTAAACAATTTTTTAGGGCCCAAACCACTAATGACGAATGTCACTTTCATAAAATATATGGTTGTAAGAAGGCATGGTAGATATATCTCTAGCTGAAGGCTATCACAACCTTTCTGCCTCCCTGCTTAGCATGGCAAAACCAATAGGAAGAAAATTAGCTGAGGATAATAGTTGGAGATGTCCCCTAGTGCAGGGGAGAAAGATAAAAATGCCATTGCTTTGTTTCTCAAAGGCATTGACTAAGCATTGCATAAAAGAGATTTCTAGCTACCTGAAAAAGAACCTCCAGCTATTTTTCAAAAAGCTCCAACAATCTCAAAAAAAGCTCCATCCCCTTCTAAGAACTCTCTAATAATCTCTACCCTAAAACTCTCATAAAATACACTATTTTATTGCCTTTCACCCTCAACTTTCTCCCATTCCCCTAGCTCCTTAAAACCACCACCAGAAACCTTTAAAAACTCAACCTTTCACACACTTTCATCCTCAAAAGACCCCAATAGCAGCCATATTACCAGAAAGCTTCTTCCTTTCATCTTTTTCTTGCTAAATAATAGCAAAAAGAAGGAAGGAACTTAGCTTAAAGTCATTGCTTGAAGAAAAAAGGAAAGTTCAAGCTTTTGCTTGTATTTTTTCTCTTTGTTCCATACATTTTTTGTTTTGATCATCCACTTTATTATAGTGATCCCTTTATGCTACCATGACCTTTCTAAGACTTTCATGCATTATTCTTGGCTTGGTTATGGTAGGCTTAGTATCTTGATGATCCTCTTAATGCCTTAATGTTGTTGGATATATAAAATCATCACACTTTATTTTTATCATTACACAGCATCTGTTCATGCATCTTTGGCCATGCTCCTTCTATATTCATATATCCATCTCATATTTAAATGGTCACCTTAACATGTCTTATGTACGTTCATACATTTTCTTGTGTTTTAAGGAGTCTTATGAAATAAAAATGCTGTCTTGACAACTCCAGCATTCATTCTTTTGTTTAAACATGTTCATATCATCTCCATACACCTTATTTGTCATCTTCTTGCACTTTTGTCACCTAATTTCATGCCAAAATGTCATCCTCATATGTTTGCATGTTTAATCCATGTTTATCATTGTATGCATTGTATTTTATTTATGACATCTCTATTAAAATGCTTGCTTATTTCCTAAAGAACCTAATTTCTAAAATCCCCAAGTTAAGTTCATGCTACCACTGATAGATGAAGAATAGCATGGATTTAATGTTTTTCATGAAATTGGCATTCCAATCCTAGGGATAAAACAAATATTCTAGATCTAGATTCATGGTGACATAAGTTTAAAGCTGCTTTTTTTAGGCAAAAGAACATTTTTTTAGTCGAGAAACACTAAGCCTTGATCTCGAGTTCAACACCTTTATAGCATAGTTAATGGATTGTTTCATCATCCCAAACTACTCCAGGATTGTGGAATGAACTCGTGATGCCTGTGTCACTTTTTTCCCTACGTTATAATTCGAGTTCGACCCAAGGAGCCCGAAAAATTAAATAATCCCTTGTTTTCATCCTGGTAGCACAATAGTCTAAATTTTAAAATCATTTTTGACCTAAAAAATATTTTATTTAATTTTTAGAATATTTTTTTTTCATAAAGGGCATCAAATTACCTTTCTAATGGTGACTTGTCTACCCTCAAATCATCCTAGATGAGAGGGTTACAATTTTTTGAACTTTCACTATTTGGAACCCTTGGAACCAGCATGTAATATTTTGTTTAAGCCATTTTGGCCTATCAAATGATTTTTATGAAAATTTTAAATATTTTTATTACAAAAGTTCACAAAATACCCTTTTCGAAAAGGTATTATTCATGATCTAATGATTTTGGATAAGCCTAGAATAAAATTTTTGAAATCTATCATGCCCTTTTACTTGTACATGTTACCAGTGTTAAGATAGTACTAACTTTAAAAATTAACTTAGAAAGTAATTTTCTAGGATTTTTGAAATATTTTTACATTAAACCTTATCAAGTTCCCTTTCCAACGGTACCTTATTTATCCCATGAAGCCTTCAGATGGACCCAAAAAAAATTCGGGAAAAGAGATGACATGATGTTGTCCCTTATTTTTTAACTTAATTTCTGAATCTCTTTTTATCGAAACAATCGAATGTCTTGAAATGCACCCGATTGGTTTCCCCTAACAACATAAGCCCTTTAGACTTGGATCAAGGCTAAAATACAAAACAAAAATGATTTTGTACTATATATCTCTTTTCCCTTCATATTAAAATTTTTACTAGTAGGGATACTCTAACCCTACTACTCTAAAGGGGTACTCTAACACGTTCTTAATCAAAAATTCAAATTTTTTCTTTATCACTAAATATTTTCCTAACTTTATCTTTAGGGATACTCTAACCCAACCTCTCTAAGGGGATACTCCAACCCCACTTTACCTTAAAAAAATTAAAAAAAAAAATTTCTGATGCCTCAAACTGCTTTGATTAAAATCATCTTTGACCCTCTAAATTACCACCGAATTTAGACCAATCTCTAAAATTGTCATCCTAGTTGTTCTTCAATAATCGAAGGCAATTATGAGATACATTTTTTATGTTCTTTTATTGTGATTGCTTGTTCATGATATTATTATATTTCTCTTTTTTTTTGTCTTACTAACTTGTTTCTTTCTGTAATGATTATCATGCATTCATATTTAAAATTTATTTTTTTAATAAAATTTACAGGATAATGTTTTATGTTGGTTATCTCTTTAGTGCCCAATACAAAACATTAAATTTTTTTAAAATCCAATCTAGACATTGTTTTCGCAAAAATCCCTATGTTCTTCACATCTCTGAGGCACATAGGTGAGCTAATTTTCTTTAAAAAAAATCGGCTCTAAATTTATAGAACTTCATGCATTAAAGGGAATTATATCTAAATAAAGACTAAATGGAACCAATTTAACCTAGACCAAGGTGAGACATAGTTAGTAGACACCGATTTTGGGCATTGTAGGGTTGCTAATCCTTCCCCATGTGTAACCAACTCTTGGACCTAACCAACGAATCTCTGGACTTTGTAGACCTTGAAATCGATGTTTCATGTTTCATAACTTGAAATATTATTTTCAATAGGCATCTGATCCTGCCTAGCCTAAAATGATTAGTGGTAACCCTCAAGTTTATGGCCCTTTGTAGTGGCCACCTGAGACTCGATTGGATAAACGATTCGCCAGATGGTCTCCCTCTCCTTCAAATTATTATGCCTAATCCAAATCCCTATCATGGGATAACTTAAAGGCTCGACCATAACCAACCATTATTTATTTTAAGTCGAGCATACCATACCATACCATCCAAAGTTTTAAAGGCAGGCATATGGCAACAACATTAAAACTTGAATTTATCATAATTTTAGCCTAAAAAATCATCCAATCTCAGGCAAACTTCCTCAAAATCATGTGGATTTCATTTTCGGGCTTTAAGCATTAGGTTGTAACATTTTTGAATGGTCTATTAAGCATGACATAGGGACATTTCATGTTATAATATGGATTAATGAAAGGTAAAGATGAGATTATTTATTTGACCAGCCTATGCATGGCTTTCATTAAGTGCCAAAATAATACAGCAGCCAATGAAATGTTAAAAGCTTACCCCTTGGTATAATGATTTACATATTGTACATTATAAAAGTCCTAAATACACCACTTTTATTAGGATTTTAATGAATGAAATTAAATCCTATGTAAGCTACATTATGTGCTTAGTCACAAACACCATTCACACACTTTTTACACTCTTGATTCCTAAACATATTCCTTCTCAACCTTAGATAAATACTATTCCCATAGCTCCCTCTTCACCCCTCTTAAAACCTCTATTTCCCTTATTTCTCTTCTCTGATCTCTTCTTTTTTGATACTATAACAATTAAACTCCTTTTTTATGCTCCCTTCTCGCTAATTTATAGCAAAAAGAGTGAAAAAAGTAAGCTTAAAGTTGATTAGTTTTTTTCTCATAGGCAAAAGCAATGATTAAAGTTTCTTGGTATAACTTTCATCTTTTCTCTATTTTATTTTCTTTTATTATCATCATTTTCATTACTTTTAGTAAGCTATATTCATGTGATCATGACCCCATTCTTAGGACTCTCATGCATTTTGTGGCTTTAGTTGTGGTTGATTTAGGACTTTTGGTGTTTTGTTAACCTTTTTGCCATGTTTTACTATATTTATATGCTTAGTTTGCTTTAAAATCATGTTTTAATTTGTTCTAAAAATTCCATCAAGCTTTCTATTATTTAAATGTGTTAATATAATCTCTCATGCCATGATTCTTGATGCCATTCATGAATCTAACATCTTCATGCATCTTCTTGTTCATCTATTGTATTTTTGTCATCATTTTCATGTCTAAATGTCATCTTTGTTTATTTGAACATGATTTCTATGTTTATTGTCATGAATGCCATATTTAGTTCATCACATGTTTGTCCAAATTCTTGTTTGATGTTTGTCAAAAATCTATTTCTATAAAAAAAACCCAAAGTTAAGTCTATATTAACTTTTAAAAATGAGGATTAATATGGACTTAATGTTTTCTATTAATTAGTCCTTCTATATTAGGGAAAAATTAAGCTTTTCATGTTTGGATTTAAGGTTAAATAAGGCTAAATATTTTGAGTTTTAAAAAATAAAATTTTTTTGATTTATCCCAAGTTATTTATGCCTTGATCTTCTTGTCTAATATCCCTTGCTAGTGACATAGTTAATGGGTTATTCTAGCATCTCGATTATGCAAATGAGCTTATGAAGCCACTATCACTAACCCTCTTTTATCATGAACATTAGAATATCCATAACCCAAGTCTAGCTCTAGGAAACCCAAAAAATTAAAAAAAATTCCCCTATTTCAGCAGTGGGAGTATCATGACCTTAACCTGAAAAATCATTTTCAAACCTTAAATGATTTTCAAATTTTTTTTGGCATTTCCCTTAACTTGCATCAAATTATCTTTGTAACGGTATCTCATTTGCCCCTTGATCATTTCAAATGAGGGAGTTATGATTTTTTTTTGAATCATTGTTGTATGGAACCCTATAATCAATAATTTCATTTTGTTTAGGCCATTTCATTCTACTAGATGATTTTTTGGATTTTTTAAAATATTTTTTGCAAAAAGTTTATGAAATTCCCTTTTTGAAAAGGTTTGATTTGTGATTTAATGATTCCAAATGAGTTTGAAATATTTTTTTAATTTTGCTGCTCCATTTCCCCTACATATACTGCCAGCAACAAACTAGTCCTTGATTTCAAAAATTCTTTCCACCTAAAAAATGATTTTCTGACTTTTGTGGAATACTTTTATGTTAATACTTATCAAGTCACCTTCCCAATGGTACTTCACTCGACCGCAAAACCTTTAAGTCAAAAATAAAATAAAAAATGGGACTACAGCAATGTTATCCCTTATTTTTAAATTATTAAAATTAATTGATTTTTCTTATATCTCTTCGAGGCATTCAAATGCCTTGAGTCTGACCAATTTCCTTTGAGTTTAAAAATCATTCATTCACTTCCTTTAGGATCAGATTAAGGCGCAAGCATTTTTAAAAAAAAAAATTATCAATTTTGATTTTTATTAATTCCCAACTTTTAAATAAAAAAATGTCATTTTTGTTAAGAAAATTTTTCCCATTAATAGTCGATTTTTATCAATTTAAAATTTTCAATCTTGCCTTTTCAAAAATTATCAAAAATCAAATTTTCTTTTTCCTAAATTTTCTTTAAAATTTAAACCTGGTTTTCATGCCTCAATCAACTAGATCCAAATGTGTTTCAAAAATTGTAAACTTTGCTATTTTTAACTAATCGATGACAATTATAAGGTACATTCTAATCGTCCTTCCTTTTTTTTTTGTGCGACTTATTTTATGCAATATTATCTCATTTTTTTCTTACTAACAATTTCTCTTCATTGTCTTCATCTTGCATTTATATTTCCAGATAATTTTCAAAAGTCACAATGGTAATGTTTTGTGTCGGTATTCCTCTAGTGGTTAATATGAAATACCTACTTTTTAAAATTAAGTTTGGAGATCATTTTTATTGAAAATCTCTATATTTCCCACTCTCGAGGACATATATGGGATTAAAATTTTCATTAAAACCTAGATTTATTGTTTTACACAAATTCATGAATAATAAAGGATTATATTGAAATAATGACAAGTCAAAATTAAGAAAGCCGAAACTAAGTTAAGAGATAGCTACATGGCACTGCTTTTGGGCATTATTAGGTGTGTTAATCATTCCCCAAAATCCTAAACCCAATCGTCGAATCTTGAGGCCATGCAGACCACAGGATCAATGTTTCAACTTTTTTAACTTAGAATATCAGTTAGGAGTAAGCATTCAATCATGCCTAGCCTAAATGATAATGGCAACTCTAAGCATTGGTCACTTCATGGTGGCCATCTTAGAACAATTGGATAAGCTATTTGTCTGATGATTTTCCCTCTCAGGATCAAGAGCCAAGAATCCATACTTTCTCATTCCTATCATGTCAAAAAGGGAGAGTCTCAATTGAGAGGACACTTTCTTATCAAGAAAATATTTTTAAGTCATTACCGCACTTTCTTCATGAAGAGGGAGGCATGTTACCAACATTTACGATTACAATTTTTGTCAACACTTCATTTGAATCTATTTTATGCTTTTAACTTGAGTAATGATAATGAGTTATTAACCTAGAGTTTTAATTTATTGATAAGTATCTTCTGATGGTCTTGTGAGAATATCTCTATTAAGTAATTTACTATATTCCCATGCAAACTGCATTGAGAAAAACTTAGAAAACTCATGCTGTAATTTGTTTACAAATGACATGCTTATATATTCCTATGTAAACTTAAAATTCCCTTTTCCATGTTCATTAGAGTTACTAAACCATCTAATTGGTGGCCAAACAATTAGAAGCATTAAAAACAAGATTGAATAAACAACTAAAATATCATTAAATCAAGAAAGGATAATAAAATAATTAAAACTACATGTTGAGTTCCATTGTAACCTTAGAAAAATAAATTTAGTTCATATTGATTAAATAAAACATAAAACAATAGAGTTTTACAATCATAAACATTAAAATAAAGAATAAAATATTAAGGGAAATAAAAAACTAAGAGTTGTCGAGTCTTGGTCTTCAATTTCTTAATCCTTCTCTAATTGTAAAATCTTAATGAGTACTCTCCTCTTTAGAGAACTAAAGAAAAATAAAAGCTATACAGTATTAGGGATATCTCTAATTCCAATCATAAGAATCCTATATCTAGGCAAAACCCTGTAGAAGAGAAACTTGGTCTACAAGTAACTTGAACAGTTTATTTTTGGAAACTACCAAACTTAATCCACTTTGCTTGATTGAGTCCACTTTACTTCTTTATTAAGTTGTTACACTTTTGAAAACTCCTTCAAGTTTTGACCTAAAAAAATATGAAATGCATTTAAATAACTAAGTAATTTAAATATAAGGAAAGTACATAAAACTAATTTATAAACTACTAAAAATAAATAAAATCCTAAATAAAAATCTTTAAGACCAAGCTAATTTAATGCACATAATGAGACCAAATAATTCTATTTTATAGAGTTATCACTCTCTTTATAAATACTTAAGCCAATTGGTATTCCCTACAGATAATCTTCTTTTATTAATGATTGATAATTAATTAGTTCAAGATTAGCTTCAAGTTAAAATAAGTTTTTAACTAGATAAAGTTTAAGTTTCGATTAAAACTTTTTTAGAAGTCTAGTGTTAATCGAACCACCTATGGGCTAGTGTGGCTTGATTCTGCATCGAGTCCATCATAGAGATGAATTAGCTTAAGTGACCTTGGCCATGCCCATTGGTGAACATGGATCGGCTATGACACTAAATGCTAGTGTTATAACCGAATCATGACTGTGTAAGGTGGAAGAGTTTCACCTAGACAAGGAGATTTATTTTGAATTAAACTCCTTTAATATTATCATGTATGGATTGGCTAAACAATTGTTGTGGCTTTGGCTATAAAAATTCGAAGAAGTTTCCTCTTGGAAGCCAAACCGATGCCATTATGATGCACACCATCGTTAACACCTTTCCTTTTTTTCTCTTCTTTTTCATATCACACCTTTTTTGATATTGTCTGCATAAGTTAGAAAACAATATTATTTTATGATTAAGGCCACAGGTGTTCTAACTAGCACTAGAGAACCACCAGACCTTGAGAAAGATCTAACTATCATTTGTGTGGATCACCATTTGAGGTAGGATGCTTGAACTACTCATCATCTCAGACTACCTCTTAGGGAGCATAGGCACAATTCTTTTTCTATCCACAGCGTTTGGATCATTTAAGATTGTGAGATCTTTAAGTTAGGTAATTTCTAATCAGATGTGTGATTTAATTTCAAGAATTACTAAAATCAGTTACTAATGTAAATCATGTTCTAAAGATCCACAGGGAAGTCCGATTGTTTTTATGTTTTATTTTTTGATGCATTTTTATCAATTTTATTAGTTTTAATTGTTTTTAGCATGAGGCCGAATCCGATTGTGAATCCCAACATCTCCAAGCCTTGAGAAGACTCTTTCATCCATTCATGTGGATCACCATTAGAGGTGATACACATATGATGCTACTAACCATCGAGAGATCCTCCAGTGACCACTTTCAAAATGGTGTTCATGCATGGAATGACTAACTTAAAGTTACAAGCCTTTGAGTAGATATGACCTTTGTATCATATGTTTGAAATTTTAAATTATCATTAACCACATGTAAATTACGATCTAAAGATCTTAAGGGAGTCCACTATTTGTTTGAAAAAATAAATTGTAATTATAAAGTAAGTTAATATCACCACTGGGTAAAAATAGGCAGGTATTTTTTGTCCAACAGGTATATATATGACGATCAAAATAAAATGACAATATACATAAACTTCATGCTGACAGATATTATGCTAACCATCATAGTAGATATCACCTATAAATGACAGAAATGATAAGAGTCAATATATGTTGAACATTTACGGACAGATGACAATCAAGACCTTATTTATTAATGGAAATTGATCGTCGGTAAAAATTAGCGCCACTATGTGGCATTTTGTCTGTAGTGTTGCTATTTAGTACAAAGAGATATAAGAAAGTTATTAAACAAATGATGAAGAATTAAAACTCATATATACTTGATTCCTTAATTTGTTGGGAAGAGAAGATGTGGTTCTTTGGTGCTTGTTCGCTTGAATGCTTGAAAGGGATGAATAAATGACCTTGCAGGCTTTTTTACTAACCATCCAAATGCGCTGGAGTGCCCTTCCTTTAGCTAGAACGAGTTTGAAGCCATTGCAATTGAGTGAAAGAAGAAAAGAATCTTTTAATGCACTGAAGAAACTAGGTGTTGGAGGCTGTCAAAACTAAGGGATCGATCTTCCGGAAGGGTAAATACTTTTAAGCTTGGCAGTTGTTGGAACTATTTTGTTTAAGAAAATGATTGATCCCTTCTTTAAATCCTTAAAAATCTTGCATGTTAAACATGAAGGACGTGAATTTTACCTAAGACTCATTAGATCATATACTATCTACTTAAAAACTTGTATTATTGAAAAATTAAATTTGGTCCAAAATAGTAAGACAAATATTGGGGAAATTGTAAAAATATATTTTGAAGTCCAAGTGTAAATATTTGTAACGACGAACGTCAGACTTTCTTCTCTTGACCACGACAATATTTCTTCACTTTTAAATTTTCTAAAATTCGATTTTTCAAAGAAAATGTTAGAGCTCAGAAACAATTTTCTTTCCAAGAACAAAATCTCTTCTTATTATATCCTATTGAAAATTCTTTTTTCTTAAAATCAACGATGCTAAAATTATATCAAGTCGAAGAAAACGAAAACTTTTCTTTAAATATCAGTTGGATTTGCATTTTCAAGTAAAGTACATGGGAAATTTATTTTATCAAACAAATGAAATCAAAGTTACCTCAAGAAAAATAAAAATTTTTTTGAATATTAATTGGACTTGAAATAATAAGTTAAGCAAGTAGAAAATTACAGCAATAGCATCACAGAGTTTAAGGAAAACCAATTTTCTTTGAAACAACTATTTGACTTGCATTTGGACTCAAATAATCTTTCTAGTAAATTTTTGTTTGAGAAATAGACAAAAATTTTAAGCAAATTTAGTTTGGAAAACACACTTAAAATTTTGTCCTTTCAAAACCAATGATCAATTGAAAGCTAACGTACTTAAATTTTGAGTTGCTTTAAATACCTAATAGTGTATAGCAATAAGCTCTTGAATTATATAGTACGTTGGTTTCACGTTCTATTTTCTTATATGAACTTGACAGAGGGAAGAAATATATTTCTTTTGAAATTGAGTATGAAAGTATTCTACCCATTATACATGGGTGGGCATATAAAGGTTTTTAATTAATTTAAGAAATTAAAATAAAATTGAATTAACAAATTTCCAAGGAAACTATTAGCCATGAGATGACATGGACTTAATCCCACAACTATACAGAGAGTTTCTTAAAGAAATCATGCATATTCTTTTCTCAGGGTTTTTTTTTTTTTTTTTTATATGTCTTATAAAATAGGTAAGAAATGCTACTTATGGCTTTTATGTCGAATAACAATTACTGTTATTATAAGATTCAAAATTCTACATAAAAAAGACTGACAATGATAACCATATAAAGTAGCAATTAGGCAAGGACATTAGGATATTCATTTGTTAAATAAATAAAGGGAGGAAACTTAAGACGAAGTGTAAGGAAAAGATGAATAACATGCACAAATCAAATCAAAAAAGAAACATCGTTTGGACCTTTACAAAAACAATTTTTTTTAATTCTCACATTAAGACAAGACAAGCCAACTTTGTTTAAGTGGAGGGGAGGGTGGAATCTTAGCCCTCCCATTTTTTCCTCCTTTATTACTTTGAATTGTGCACGTCTTTCCATCTTTCCTTTGCTCTGCTTTTGGTAGAAAGGTGAAAGAAAGTTGAATATCATGAAGGAAAAGATTGAACAAAAGCAAGTCAATTATGACATTTTGAACTGGATTCTGAAATAGTTGGAATATTATTTACCTGCATTAATGAAATAATGTTTAATTAATTGATATCCAAGGAATCATGTCAGCATATTACTGAATCAAATAAAAAATCTGAAATTTTCTTTTCTTTTTTTTTTCTTTTGCAAAATATATTTTTTACCGTATTAAAAGATGCACACATTGTAACTAAATTTAATTTAATTAAAATTAACAAGTTGATAAGTGTGAAAGTTTAATTTTATTAATAAAAATTTTGTCAAGAAGGAAGAAGAGGAATAATAAAATTTAAACTATTTTACCATTTCTGTCCAATACTTTTCTCAGGAAAGCAAGAAAAATGATGAGTAGAGCAATCCCAGCCAATAATCCAATGATAATTGCGAATGTCTTCTCACCATCGTTGCTAGATCTATCTACAATTCATATGTCAATGAATCAAAAGAAAATGAAAAAAAATCATAAATTATTTATTGCATTCGTCTAAAGTTAATAATATCCCTTTTCCTTAACATGCTTTAAAAAAAAAAAAGGAATTACATTAATTAGTATTCTAGCTAGTAGAAAAAAGCTATTTTATAAATTAAAAATTAAAATATTATCCCATAAAAATAATATATTTATAATAATAAAATGATGTAATTAGAAATTAAAATAAGAAGAACATTTAATTTTCACAAAAAATTTTAAACCTCTTAAATTTATTATAAAAAATATTGTTCTAATAAAATCTTAGTTTATTTCAATTTATTCAGTTAGACATCTTTAAAAGATCATATCTAATAAATTTAAAATTTGTATTTTAATATTCACATCTTCTTTATCTATCTTCAAATTAGGACATCTAAAAATCGTATATTATTTTATAACTCTTCCACTTTGGAAATTAAAAAAATTTAATGCAACCATCAGATTCATTTGTAATTGTAGAATTATTTCAATTTGAAAAAAAAAAAAAAAGTTTTTTTTTGAGAGGTTTTACCTTTGTCGGATTTAGGATAATAGTGATTATTATTATCCCCAGAGCCAGAGCCCGAAGTGGAGAACCTAGCATAGCACTTGCCCAAGTACATGTCCCCATAAGCAGCCGCCCCGCATTCGCTTTTCAACTGCCCGATGGCTTCAGACAAACAATCTTGGCATTCAGCTACGCTGAGATCCCCCACACATTGGGCCAAACCCTGGACTTCCCCTGACCCACCAACTCTGAATGTCCCTCCACCGCTCATCAGTCCTGCCATCATCGCATCTCTACCGCCGACAATCTCCGACTCCTTCTCATACTCCACCGACGGCCCACACTTTTTGAGTACCACTGTCTTATCCTCTACTCCTACAAATGTAGCGTTGTCGTACTTGACGTAGCAGCCTTGCAGCTGCACTGCGCCACCACATGTGGCTGGGCATAAGGAACCGGTTTGGCTCACTGCACGGGCAACGCAGGTGGCGCAGTCCGGCATCGACAGGTCGCCACGGCACTGATAAAGGCCGTAAACAACGTCTTGGGGACTTGACCCCATGATTTTGTAGTTGTTGTAGGAAGAGAAAGTGGCTGAGTTAACCAGGGAAGTGAGCAAGGAATTGAGGTTGGACTCGTAAGGTGAATGTGGTGTGTATTTTTGTTGGGTGCAGCCTCCAAACACAAATGAATCTGTTGATGAAGAAAGTGCTGTTTGGATGGGGAGAAAATAGAAAGAGATAAGAAATAAGGAGAGTGAAAGCAGAGAAGTAGCCATTATCGCTATACTTAGTGGAAAGAGACGGGATGGATAGAGAGAGGTTCCTAGGAGATAATATATGCAATGACTTCACATACATTTAAAGCCGTGCCTTAAGAGGCATTGCCATCTAAGCTTCGCCAAAAGGGGTGCATGGTCTCAATAAAACACTTTGATTTATATTTTTTTATTTGAATAATTATTTGATATATTAGGTATGTTTTTTAACTCCACAAGTGAGTTAAAACACTGACATATATTTTGTTTCTTTAGTTTTTTTTTTTTTTTAATATATATCTAGGACAAAGGATTGTATTTTAACCTTGTTTGTATCTTTTTAATTTTAAATGACACACATAAAAAGTTATTTTTTTATATACATACCATTAAACTTGTAAAAAATTATCATGTGTTTTTTCTAGTATGTCTAAAGAGTGTTAGCTTCAAACTACTGCAAAAAGACTAAACGATTAAAATGATACTAGGACAAAATTAAATAACTTAAGTAAATAATGAAAATCATAGAATAAATAGACGTGTTATCGAAAATCTGAAATGTTGGATGCTACACGATCAAATTGAGATTGAACCTCTGACCTTAAGACGTTTATTGCTTGCCACCAGTGTGCTCGATAGAATTTGCAATATGTCTCCCAGGCCTCCTCAATCAAGTTCTGATTGTTAGCACTTACAAGCGCAATACTATGAACCAAAGGTAATGAAATTCTCTCTCAGATGAATATAGGAATATAGAAGAGTAGAGGAAAGGAAGATGATTTTGGTATGTTTTTTCTTCTCTAGTTTTACACAACATAATCCAATAAGATTTAAAAGGATAAAATCTTTTTTTCAAATTTTAAAATTTAAATTTTAAATTTAGATTCTAAAAGTCTAGATAATATCAGAATTTAAATTTTAAAATTTAAATTTCAGATAACATTTTTAAAATTCAAACAAATATCTTATCCAAACTAGATTCTCTTCCTTTTCAAGTAGGTATTATGAGAACAATTTCTCATTCACCTCAGATATCAATCATGCATCGTATTTATGCACCGGGTATCTATGTACGACAACCTACTTACTAGTATACATATTTCCTATTTATACACATAAATTGTTCTATTGATATCCAACAATCCCTCACATGAATGGAAATTATCCGAATAAGATGAGAAACTGACTCGTAATATGAGAGAGAATAACTTGAAGAGTTATTGCATCAGGATAGGTAGCTTTTGGCCTTGAACTTTTCATAGCGACAATTATCAGATTTACTCGACTAATTAGTGAACTTGATGTCTTGAACTATTCAGCCTTTCTTGTAAAATAAGACAATAGATGTTACACATTCCCTTTTCAAAAACCTAACACTTTTGTAGGCAGCATTGATTCACTGTAGGAATAGGTAAGAGTGTTTAACTCTTTCAGTGCTCTCACTAAGTTAACATAATTTGGTTGTACCTTTAAACCTAGATCTTGGGATCTCCAGTCAACTAGGTAGGGTTACCATTATGTAACTCTTAATTTACAGGCTTAAGTCCTACTCCCCTCGATAATTTATAGACTTTCTCTCTTGTTAAACTTTTCGTAAGCAGATCCGTGATATTATCTTTTGATTTCACATAATCAATAGAGATAACCCCATTTGAGAGTAATTGTCTCATGATATTATGTCTTCGACAAATATGTCAAGACTTACCATTATACAAACAACTCTGTGCCCTACTAATTGCAGATTGGCTATCGCAACGTATACATATTGCTGGCACAGGTTTCCGCCAACATGGAATATCTTCTAAAAAATTTCAAAGCCACTCTGCTTTTTCTCCAACTTTATCTAAAGCAATAAACTCATATTCCATCGTGAATCTAGCTATGCACATTTGTTTAGAAGATTTCCTGGATGCTATCGCTCCTCTAATAGTAAAGACAAATCCGCTAGTGGATTTTGAGTCTTTAGTATCCGATATCCAATTTGCATCACTATATCTTTCTAGTACAACCGGATATCTCGTATAATGTAGTCCATAATTTGAGGTATATCTCAGATATCTGAGTACTCTCACGATCGCTTTCTAATGATCCTATCTCGGATTATTCGTAAATCTACTCAGTTTGCTTACTAAGTAAGCTATATCTGATCTTGTATAATTCATCAAGGATATTAAGCTACCAATTATGTGTGACTACTCAACTTGAGATATTGCATCACCAATACTTTTCCTTAAATGCAAATTTACATCAAGGGTGTCTTGGCTATATTGGTATCATTCTTATTAAACATCTCAAGGATCTTGTCCGCATAATGATCTTGAGTTAATACCAAGCCATCTTGTGATTTAGAAATTTTAATTCCTAAAATCACATCTGCTACACCCATATCTTTTATATCAAACTTACTAGTCAACCATGATTTGGTAGCTCTAATGATCTCATCATTACTGCCTAAGATCAAATTATCGACTACGTATAGACAAGCCATGACATACCCCTTATCTGTTTACTTATGTATACACATTTATCGCATTCATTAATGTAAGACCCATTCGACAGCATTATTTTGTCAAATTTTTGATGCCATTGTTTCGGTGCTTGCTTTAAACCATTTAATGATTTAACAAGCCTACACACATTTCTTTCCTGACTTGGAACTATAAACCCTTCAGGTTGTTCCATATAGATTTGTTCATTTGATTCTCTATTTAGGAAAGTAGTCTTAACATCCATTTGGTGTATCTCAAGATTGTTAAGAGCTACAATGGCTATTAACATCCGAATAGATGTTGTTCTCGTAACTGGTGACTACGTATCAAAATAATCAAGCCTTCTTTTTACTTGTCTCTTTTTTATTACAAGCCGGGCTTTATATCTATTTATAGATGCATCAGCCCTTATCTTTCTCTTAAATATCCATTTGGATCCCAATAGCTTATGTCCTTGAGGAAGATCCACCTGTTTCTATGTATGATTTTAAATGATGGGTTTTATTTCAGTGTTAACGGCCTCTTTCCAAATAGGTGCTTCTAGAGATGACATAGCCTCTTTAAACATTTAAGGTTCATTTTTTAACAAATACATTAGAAATTCGAACCATAAGTAGTCGATATTTTAGCTTGTTTACTCATTCGGGGTTCTATTTGTTCCTCTTCATCCACTTGTGGATCACTACTTAAGTCCTCATGGGCTTTTTTCATAGTCTTATTTTCTTATGTTCCCTTTAGGGAAATACCTCTTAAAAAAATGAAGCATTCCTCGATTTAATAATTGTATTGATATGAATGCCAGGAATGTCTGACTTATACACAAGAAAATGAAAGCTGCACTATTATTTACATGTCCAATGAATATGCAATCCACAGTCTTAGGTCTGATCTTGACCTTTTTAGGCAGAGGAATCGCTACTTTAGCAAGACAGTGTCTTGTCTGATTTCTTGTGAGGTATTTTATTTAATATATAATTAGCCATTAAAATAGCCTCTCTCCATACGTTTTATGGTAACCCTGCGCTTATCAACAAAGCATTCATCATGTCTTTCAATGTATGATTTTTGCACTCCGTAATATCATTTTGTTGAGTCAAATAAAGAGCGATGGTTTGATGGATAATTCCATGTTCTATGCATAACTTATTAAATGATGCATCGTATTCACCACCTTTATCACTTCTTATTTCCTTAATCCTTTTGCTCAGTTGATTTTCAACCTCAGTTTTAAAAAGTTTAAAGGCCTTTAAGGCCTCGTCTTTATTTCTCAGCAAATAGACGTAACAATACCTTGTGCAATCATCGATGAAAGTAATGAAATACTTTTTATCACCTTTAGTTTGCACAAACTTTAAATCACATATATCTGTGTGAATTAAATCTAGAGGTTCGCTCTATCTTTCTATTGAACAAAAATGAGCCTTAGAAAATTTGGATTACACTCAAGTTTCACACTTGTAATTTTTATCAATCCAAATTTTTGGAAGCAAATCCAAATTGCTAATTCTTTGCAAGGTCATATAATTTACATGACCTAATCTACCATACCATAGATTAGAAGACTCAAGCAAATAAACCTAAGGACTCATTTTATTTATCCCATCATTCTTCGTTACAACACCCATTATGTTGAGCTTAAAAAGCCCATTGTGTAGATAACCTCTACCTATAAAAATTCCACTTTTAGTAAGTACAAATTGGTTGGACTCAAAGACCTACCTAAATCCGTTCTTGCTCAATAGAGAGTCGGATACCAAATTTTTACAAATTTTAGGAACATAAACCACATTATTCAAGGTTAGTTCGTTTCCGGAGGTCATCTTGAGCACTACCTTCCCATGACCTTGTATTTTACTTACCGAAGAATTTCCCATAAATAACTGCTTTACATGAGCAAATTCTTTAGACTTGGAAAAGCTTTGCCTATCAGAACTCACATGACAAGTGGCACCGGTATCAACCCAGCATGTCATCAGGTTTTCCACCATATTCACTGCTATCATAGTAGCGACAAGCTCAATCTCATCATTAAAATTTGATTGCCTTTAGCTTTTTTAATTTTGTTCTAACAATAATCTCTAACAAGGTGTCCGGGATTGTTCGATATATAACAAGTACCCATGAATTTATTGACATCGGTTCTCTTATTGCCTTGGGAAAAACTACAAACAACTTATTTCCTCTTTTAAAAATGTTAGAAAACATTTGCCTTGGCATTCGTAGTTTAAAGAACACTCTTCTTGTTTGAATCAAGAATACCCTTCTTGATTCTTAACCGAATCACAATTTTTAAGTCCACCATTCTGAAGTTCAAAAACTAACCAACTACAAATTTTTTCGTGTCGGCATCCTCGATTTTGTACTTTTTGTCCAAGGACTCCCACATCTCTCTCGTTGTTTGCATCAGACTATACAAGTATAACGCCTTATCCAATCCATTAAGGATATAACTTTTGCATAAAAAATTTGAATATTTCCATGCATCCCCTGAGGCCACCTCGTTATTATCCGTTTTTCCTTTTTTAAGAATCAAAGCCTCTACTTGAGTCAGATCCAAAGTGATTAAATTAATCAACATCTCATGCTACCATCGCTTTAAGTTCACACTGTTGAACTTCTTGAGTCTTTCACCATGCACAGCATATAAAGGCACTTGAGCTACAATTGCATTTGCATTACCAATAGTCAGTTCTGCCATCTATTATCCAATGATAATAGGATCAACTTTTAGTTCATTATTCAAATTTATTTTAAGCAAGTTGATTCTCACTATTTACATAAACAATAAAATATATAAATCCAAACACGTATATTAGAAGATAATCACCAAATCAAAATCAAAATCAAAATTAGTAACTATTTTTTTATTCAAATAATGTATCAAAAATCACATACACAAATAATTAACAATTAACAATATTATAAAATAGGCTAATAAAAATCGTGCATCAACAAATCTATATGTATATATATATATATATTAAACAATGATGACAAAAGCAAGCTGTATAAAAAAAAAACCAATGGGGTATGAAAATTGGCAGGGTAGATCCACTTAGCATGTAAAAGCAATATGGAATTATATATAAAAAATTATATAAGCCCTCTACCAAACTTTGGAAAGGAAAAAATACAAGCAAATATGGAAAGACAAAGTGAAAGATTTCACAGCACAAAAACTAAAATATTAACGGTGATTATAAAAAAGATGAAATGCACAAACCAACTATATGAATAAGAAAAGACTTTGCAGTATTATTAAATCTAAAGAAAATTATAAAATAAATGATTAATAAACAATTAAATAGTATTGCGAAATAACATTGCATCCAAACATGAGTCAAAAAAATATCAAATAGAAAATTAACAATATCCAAACACAACAAGATGAATAGATAAAAACAAATAGTATATTAAAATAGACCAATAAATGCCTTAAAATTATTAGCTTCAAACTACTACAAAATGAACAAACGATTAAAATGATACTGGGACAAAATTAAATAACTTAAGTAAAAAATGAAAATCACAGAACAAATATACGTGTTATCAAAAATCTGAAATGTCGGATGTTACACGATCGAGTCAAGGTTGAACCTCTGACCTTAAGACATTTATTGCCTACCAGCGGTGTGCTTGACAGAATTTGCAACATGTCTCCCAGGCCTTCTCGATCATATTGCGATTGTTAGCACTTACAAGCGTAACACTATGAACCAAAAGTGATGAAATTCTCTCTCAGATGAATATAGGAATATAGAGGAGCAGAGGAAACGAAAATGATTTTGGTATGTTTTTCCTTCTCCAGTTTTAACCTATTTATAGGTGTTAAAACATAATCTTATAAGATTTAAAAGGATAAAATCTTTTTCAAATTTTAAAATTTAAATTTCAAATTTAGATTCTAAAAATCTATATAATATCATATTTAAATTTTAAAATTTAAATTTCAGATGACATTTTTAAAATTCAAACAAAATATATTATCCAAACTAGATTCTCTTCCTCTTCAAGTGGGTATTATGACAACAATTTCTCATTCATCTCGGATATCAATCGTGTATCGTATTTATGCACCGTGTATCTATGTACGATAACCTACTTACTAGTATGCGTATTTCTTATTTATACACATAAATTGTTCTATTTATATCCAACAAAAAGCACATAACAACTGTCTAATTTTGTGCTTCATTAACAGTGTATTGAGTTAATTTCTTTTGTTGTTATCGTGAGTTGGGATGGTGTAAGATAAAGAGTCATAACATCAAAGAATAAGGTTAGAAGCCACAAATGTTTTTTTGAAGGTTTATTTTTTCTCACCGTTTATTGCGTGCAACAAGTAATTAGCAATAGGATACAATTACTTTATTATTTGACTTCACCTTCCACTAACAAAATTAAATTATCTAAGACTTTTAATTAGGGATGAGATCATCTTTATTATACATTCTTTTTGCAAGAAATGATGTACAAAAGACTTGTTGTCGAGGAAGTGAGGAAAAGAGTTTAATTTATCAAATAGATTCTATAGTGTGATGGAATGATTTATCACATCTCTACATGTAAAGATCTTAATAAAAAGTTGTAACTTTTCTATTGTGTTTAATCAATTTTTCTATTCATTGAGTTCACATATTTTAGAATTCAATAAATGGTATCAACATCTTTTACTCGAGGAAGAATAAAAGAAATTAGAATTCATTTGAAGCAAAATTAGCTGATACAACTAAATTTATAAAATTAAAATTGCATTGAGATATTCGAATACCCTGTACAGGATATTGGAATTCCCTTTTGTAACTTATTTTCAAAACGCTTTCCAATACAAGGGTAGATTGTATCGATAAAATGTCATGTTTTCATGTATTTTTGGTTCTGAAGCACCTGTATCGATACAAACACAAATGTATCAATATTGCATGAAAATTTTCACCATGAACAAACTTTTTCACCCAAGTTTTCTTACTTTTCTTCTGGCCTTGAATCACTGCATAACCATACAAAAGGTTCTCCACAAACATTTTTATATTGAAACATAAGCATGAGAACCATTCACATGGATTAAGTGATTAAAGCATAGATGAGCTTAGAATAAATAAAATTAATGCTTTAACCATACTTAAGGAACCAAATGGCATTTTATTAGATTATTTCTTGACTATTTCAAGTTTAGGTTTGCTGAAATTTAATAGGTATTATTTTAGGTTAAAGTTAAAAGCCCTTTCTTACATCGAACCAAGATATGGCTTTTTTAGTGTGGGTTTCTCTTTAAGAGCATGCAATTGAGATTTTTCACTCAGCTCAGCTAATAATGCCCTAAAAGGAAGAATTTAGCACTTTGATTAGAGCTCCTAAGGCTTGGATGGTTTACTTGTAAACAAGCTTGCATGACTGGTTAAGAAATAGGTCGTAGTGCATTGGGATGAGAAGTAATCAGCCAAGGGAGGTTTTAAACCTCTTGAGACATCTAAAATAAAGGAGAGGTGGTTCTCAGTAGAAAAAACCAAAGAAGAAAAAAGAGAAAGGAAATAAAGAAAAAGAGAGTTTTTTCAAGTTTAATCTGATGTTTTTTACTTTCTTTTTGATCATTTTTCTTTTCATCTAATGTGAGCTTGAGGAACCTAAGCCATACTTAGGTGATGATTTGAGCCAAGGATGTAAAAACCAAGTTTATGGCTAAATCTTTAGCTATGATCTTCAAATGTTTTCTTTTGGTTTTCTTTTCTAATTTTTGCTAAAAGTCTCTTAAAACCATCATTTCATTAAGAAAACTCATTTTTCAAAGGTTTTATGCTAAGTTTCTTTAGTTTTTATATGGTTTTCATCAAGTTTTTTTTTCGTGTTTTAACTTTAGTTAACTTTCTATGTTACTCATATTTCATATTATGTATAATTCATGCATTTTATGACATTTCCATTGATTATTGTCATCATACCCATGTTATGCATTTTTCCATGAACATACCATGATTATGGCAACATCACCATGCATGTTATGGTACTTATGAATATTCATGTTGATGGGCTATTTTATGTTTAAAATCATATATGACATGCATTCTATGACATTTTCATGTATTATGATAATGGTTCATATGTTCATGCATTTTTCATGAGAATATTGTGATTATGAGCTTACCACCATGCATGAAGTTAAATCCATGTATTTTCATGTTGATAAGGTATTTTGTGCATAAAGTTCATATATGATGCCAATCTTGTATTTTTGTTGAGAAAAAATGTTTATGGGTGCATTTGTGATTGTAGAAACCATAAGTAACCATTTTGTAATTTTTTATAATGTTTTCATGCATATTAAAGATTACCATGTCATTTCATGCATTTTAACACCATTTTAGTCAATTTTCATGATTTACAAATTATGATGTAATTTCATGCATTTTTGCATCATTTTAGTCATCTTACATGATTTACGACCACTAATGGAATTCCACGCATTTTAAGGACATCTTAGTAATTTGCCATGTTCTAGGGACATTTATATCATTCCATGCATTTTAATGTCATTTAGGTCATTTTTCATAATCTAAGGACTTAGATGCAATTTTGCAAATTTTGATGTCATTTAGGTCATTTTTCATGACTTATGAGTTATTATGTAGAATTTCATAATATTTAAATTCAAGTTAACTTTTAGTTCAAATATTTTAAATTTGAATCATTTGAAATTTGATATTCGATCTATTTTTTAGTTGTAGTTATTTTATATCTATGTTGTAAAATTATAAAGTCAAAATACTTTATATTATGTTAATTTTTAATTGTCTGAGTATGATTTATCTTACGGTCTCATTAATTGAATACTATACCGTTTTAAATTTGAATTGGACGTTTTCAAATTAATTGATTTTTTTAATCAAATTTTGATTGAATGTGTATTTGACAGCTTTTTTGAGTTTGGATAAACTTTAAGAAAGACCTTGCATCACCGACGCCGGAAATCAATAAATAAAATTTATTCTGTTCTTGTCATTTTTGTTGTTTCCAACTTAGTAAAAAGCCATCATACCAAAAGCATTGATGCACTTTTTCTGTTGTTTGGATTAGATTTACAGGGTTTTTTTTTTTTTTTTTTGGTGCCTGATAAGGCTTTTTTTCCATAATGGACCCATCTTTAACGAGCGAAGACACCAAAACAACTATACTCATCAAAAGTAGTTAATTGCTCTGTAATTCAACTTTAGGCTGGCCGGCTTCTCTAAGAAAAGAAGAAAAACGTAAAGGAAATTACCTCAGCATAAAGGAAAGGCCGGCCGGGAGAATTGAACAAAAAGAGGATAGAGGATTATTGGTTCAACTAAATCCTAGGGGTGGCCATTGGACAAGTTCAGACAGGTTTAAGTTCACTTGCCTTGGTCTCTAATTATATCAAATTTAAGTTTTTTAAGATTTGAGTATTTTCAGCTTTGGGTTATACGAGTTTGGATAATTTTGGGTTTAGATTTTTTGGGTTCTAACCATTTTAGGGTTCAATTTTTTTCTTAAATCCTTGAGATAGCAATTGTACAAGTTCTGTTGAGTTTGGCTTGATTATTTTAGATTTGAATTACATCAAGTTTGGGTATTGAATATTTGTAATTAGGTTCGGGTAATGTCGAGTTATGATTATTTTGAATTCGAGCTCTCTTGAGTCTAAGTCATTTTTTAGTTCAGATATATTTTACTTTATTTTTTATTTTATGTTATATAATTATTTCAACATAATTTAAATCCATAGCTCCAAAAATAAATTATTATTATTATTTCATTTTATTTTTTAAGTAATATCTTTTTAACTATATATAAATATTAATATCAATATTTGTTAGCACAAAAAAGAATATAAAACTAATTTTTATATAAATCAATTTGTTAAATAATTGATTATTGATAATATGATATATTACCATATTGATATTTAAAATAATTAATTTGCTAAACTCTAATAAACATGTAAATATATTATGATTTATATTTTGCATACATATAAATATAATTATACACTAAAAATTAAATTAAAGTGGATAAAGTCTATATTTGAAGAAAAAATAAGACTAAAATTAAAAACCGACAAGACAATGCAAAGAAGAAAAAGGAAAAAAATGAAAAAAAAAAAAAAAAGCTTCCAGTATTAGTTATTGCTCAGTATTTGTTCTTACGATCTAATGTTACTTACTAAAAACTAATTTTTTTTATGAAACCAAGACTTAAAATCATTTGGTATATATTATATATTTAAATATTTTATAACTTAATATTTGAAAGTAATTATGAAATTGTAATAGTTAGTGAAGATAAAATTATTATTTTACCTTATTTATTATTAAATTTTGGATTTTGATTAAAAATATAAAAATATACTAAAATAAAATTAATAATTAAATATTTTTATAATAAATTAATTAATTATAATTTCATTATTCTTAATTTTACTGCTAAATTTAGATTATTAATAATTTACAATTAGATCAATCTTAAATTTAAATCAAATCGAGTTCTAACTCAAACAAAATTAAGCATTGAGAATCACCTCGATTAAAAGAGAAATGTGGAAAATTTTGTAACAAGCATGAAAGTTAGAGCTCCACGTGAGTTTGAGGACGATCTAAGTTGGCCATTTCAGTCTTGCAGGTTAACGGGAAGGGTTATTGTGTAATGAACTTTTAATTATCCCAAAGAAAAAAGATAAAAACAGAAATAAAGCAGAAACTGATAACTTGTAATACCTTCAAACACATGTAAATTTGTAACTTGAATTGAGTAATTGGATAACTTGTGACATCTTCAATCATTACTAAATCAAAATAATTTTAACTAAAAAATAATTGAAATATCAATTAACCCCATATCTAGTCTAAAGAAACCAAACTCAAAATCAAATCGAGACTTTTGATAATCTGAATTAATTCAAAATTTGATATAAAATGAAATGAATTGAAACTCAAAATAATCAATTATAATATGATCCAGTTATAACCCATTATTTGGGCTAAAAATTTATGCATTTATTAATTGAATTTTTTTGGTTATCATAAAGGAAAGATCCTTTCACATAATAATCTTCAATTAAGAATATAAATTTATTCTTATTTCTAACGCTATTAATTGTTCAAATTTAATGCTAAGAAATAAATATAGAATTGATATGAAATTATAACTTTATTAAGTGCATCCAAAGAAAGTGATTGATTGGTTGCACATGATGCGGCATATAGACAAACCCTCCCAAAGCGCATAGAAAAATAAAACTGAATAAAGAATATATAAAAGAGCTTGAAAAACAACCAAAATTAGTGAACAAGAATTATGCCTCGGGCATAGCCCTGATATTGAGTGTCCCACGACAATGACATGCCTAGGGAGCTTTGATGTGATCAATTACCAACCAATAGGGACCAATCTCCTTTATTTAGAATTACATGTTAATTACTAGCTCATTTCGTTTGGATTGATTTATCTATCTAGTCTGATTATATTGGATTAATTACTTATTTAACTCGATTAGATCAGATCTAGAATAATTTTTTAATAATTTAAATTTATTTGATCTAATTATGATTACAATTTAAATAATAATTTTTATTTTTATTTAAATTTAATTATGAAAATATAACCCAAGTGGCTAATGGTGATGTAAAGGACTTTAGGCATTGCTTGCAAGATATAGCTATCATGGATCATCCTTATGAAGGCCCTCTATTTACTTGGAGTAGCCACACTCTAGCCAAGAAATTAGATAAAGTTCTCATTTTCTCCTACTTAGCTTACCACTTTTACAAACTCCATTGTTAAGTTTTTGTCACTTAAATTTTCTAATCATTGCCTTGCTTAGTTAAGATTGCATGCGCCTAGGCAGTCCTTTTCGACCTTCAAGTTCTTTAATTTCTAGTCAAGGCACCATTCATTCATGAGTATTTTATTAGATTCATGGTAAAAAACTACAAATGGTTATCCCATGAAGGTTAGATTGTCACAACTAAAAGAATTAAAACTGATTCTAAGGCTGTTCAATCACAAGTATTATGCTAAGCTTGCTTAAAGGGTGAAGGAAAAAAGAATGGAAGTTAGTATTGCCCAGCTAACTATCTTGCTAACCCTTGTGACAATTATACTATTGAGAATGAGAAACAATTGTCTAAAGAATTGTAGGTGCTACTAGCAGATGAAGAAATTACGCTTAAGAAAAAATCATGGATCCGGTGAGTGCAAAAAGGGGTATAAAATTACTGGGTTTTCCACAAAGTTATAGCAGCAACACAAAGGAAATATACAATCAACCTACTTATGGATAATGAAGGGAACAGACTCAACACTTTTGATCTAATTTCAAAAGAGACAGTGAATTTTTTCCAATTTCTCCTAGGCATTATTGACCCAAATGTGGAAGAGTGCTCATAAAAGATGCTTGCTAACATCCTTTTGGTTGTTATACCTAAAGAAGAGCTTGCTATGTTATCTTAAAATGTCAGAAAAGATGAAATTAAGAGTGATATGTTACTTAAACAAGTGATCAAGCACCTGATCCTGATGGCCACTCTGTTTATTTCTTTAAAATTGCTTGGGATATTGTAGAAGAGGATGTTACTATAGTCATTACTTTTTTTTTCAAATATGAGATATTATTATAGCGTTCAACTCTGCAATTGTGGCTTTGGTTCCAAAAAACAAGCTTTAACCACCTTATATAAATTTAGGTCTATATATTGTGGCCTACTAGTTTATAAATGCATCATAAGAATTCATGCCAACAGGTTCTAGAATATCCTAACTTTTTGCATTAGCAACAACTAAAGTGCTTTCATCAAAGGGAGAAGCATTACTAACAACATGCTTTTAACTCAGGAGCTAGTTAAAAGTTACAATAGAGCTTCTCTTTCTCTTTGATGTGCTTTCAAGATCGATCTTATGAAGGTCGTTGATTCTTTAAACTGGGAATCTATGTACTATTAGCTATAAAGCTCACTTGGAGATTTTTAGAATGGATTAAAAGCTGCATAACCACTCTAATATTTTCCCTATCCATCAATAGAGGTTTGGCAAGTTATTTCAAAGGTGCAAGAGGGATAGGCAAGGGATCTTATCTCCCTTACCTATTTGTGATTGCTATGAATGTTTTATCTATGCTTCTGGATAAAGTTACTACTTATAGAGTGTTTCAATGTCATCCAAAGTCAAAAGAATCAACCTAACCCATTTATGCTTTGCAGATGATCTCTCATCTTTACAAAAGGAAACTTAGACTCAGTCATGGGGTCGAAAAGGTGCTTCGAGTATTCTACACATTTTTAGGCCTTCAATGAATAATGCAAAAACTGAGATTTTTTGTGCTGGTGTCACGATAAGTGAAATGGAAGATATTCTCCAAATTTTGGGTTCAAGTAAGGTACTCTCCCTATAAGATACTTAGATGTTCCTTTTGTCACCCGAAAGCTCACCATTAAGGATGCAACCCTTTGATTGAGAAGATAACATCTAGAATTACAAACTAGACTACCAAACATTTATCCTATGTTGGTAGGTTGCAATCGATGCAGTCTAACTCGTCAACTTCTATAATTACTAGTGCAATTTTTTTTTCTTGGATGGTGATCAAATAGATTGCTCAATTATGTCGAGGTATTTTTGGAAAAGGATTGCAAAACCAGCAGAGGAAGCTAGGGTTAGTTGGAAAGTTACTTGCATTCCTAAATATAAAGGTGAACTTAGTGTTAAAAACCTTTTTTTCGTAGAACCTTGCTTGTATTATTAGGCATCTTTAGGTTATTTTCACATAAGCAGGGTCAATATGGATTGCTTGGATCCAGCATTATCTCTTCAAGGGATGTAGATTATGAAACATCTCAACTAATAAGACAGTAGCTAGTGTGCAAGCTTTACATTCCCAAGCATGCTATAATAGCATGGATGGCCATCCTTAATAGGTTACCCACCAAGGATAGATTAATAAGATAGGGGATCTCCATTGATGAATGTTCTTGGCTTTGTAAATGAAAGCTAAAGTCTTAGGATCATCTTTTTTCTTTTTTAGCTATAACTATTCCGAAAAGATATGGAAGGCCATTTTGTAACTATGTGAATTGTAGAGAAATGTCCATGACTGGAGTTGGGAGCTCCTATGGGCATTTGAGAGGCTTAAGGCCAAGGCATTTATTTCAGTCTTGCTTAGAGTTGCATAGGTAATTTACATCTATCAGGTTTGGCAAAAGAGAAATAGGATAGTATATTCTTCCCGGAGAATATAGTGAGGAACAGTTTCTAAACTTGATTAAAAAAGTAGTCCGAGTGAGAAATTTTTTGGTTTGTAAGGCATTGCAGAAGATTTTATCAACATCAAACTATGAAAAAAATTAAGGGTTTCATATTTCTTTACTTTCATAACATCCTGATTTGCAAACTATACATATTTTACAGATATGATAGCTTATAATGTGGAGATTCTATGATTCTAGTAGAATTGCTACTTGGAAATAATAATAGAATGCTGATCTAAAAAATGATGAAAATATAACATTAACGTAAAATATTTTAATATTTTAGTATATTTAAACAATAAAATAAACTCACAAACCTAGCCCGATCTAACCAGACTTGAGAACACCTCCAATATTTATTGCCGAGTTTTTACTTCAACATTAAGATAATTTTGGACATTTTTTTTATATAACATAGGTATGTTAGTGAAGTAGCATTACATTGCAATAATCGATTAAGAGAGGCGGGAAACAAGAAACAGGTAATTTTAGAGATCCTTAATATTTTGGTTCGCTAGGATATAATGGAAAAGCTTTAGCAGTCATTTAGTTTAGTGATAGTACATTATGGGATTTGAATCCTTGACAAAAATAATTCGAATTCTCTAAAATAATTTTTTATTATGTCTAAGGCTTAAGCATTCAGTAAGCACTGAAAGACTATTCAGGCCTCTCCTGAGTAAGTCTTGAAATGGCCACCCCTATTTCACCCATGGTTTGAACCAAACACTAACTTTATATGAGCTTACCAAATTTGAGCTGAATGGATAGCCTATTACATTCAACCAAACGTAATGTTGGTACTAGGTGATAGGTGATTGAAGAATAAAGATACATTGGTAAACATGTTATCCCAAAATAAAGACTTTTTGACAAGAGATTTGTATTTTAAGAGAAAGGTGTAAACAAAGCAAGGCTAGAGGAGGAAATCTAGACAAAAAGAAGCTTTGAAGATGCATTATGTTTTCTCTTTAATCCAACAAAGAGTCACCTTGTAAGATTTTAGTGAGGTAAGACATTTATAATTGTAGAGAATTCTTGAATTTGATGAGAATGTGACAGTTGGATAATAAAATAATAGGAGTAATTCTAAAGATTTAAAATACATGTTTTATGTCAATCACATTAGGAAAACCCAACTCTTCAAAAATGGTTAAAAAAATTTTTAACTGACTCTTCTCTGAGTTGTTGGACTTTATGTGGCCCACATGATAATTAAGTGGACCGAGACAAATATTTCAATTAATATTGAGATGATATTATCTAGTAAATCCTATTCAGTTTAACTTCTCTAATGGCAAGAGTTAAACTCTACTTCAGTAACTAATTAGAATACAGACTCCTTAATGGTAGGATATGACTCTAATTAGTCTTCTAGTATAGTTCCCTAGTCTAGTCTATAAAAATTACCTATGCACCATCATAAGGTAATTATCAAGAAATAAAGAAATAGACTAAAAGGTTTCTATAGGGTGTTCATCTTCGTGTGCTTGGAGTGAGGTCGCGTTCTTCATCAACAATGGCTAGAGGTATGCTTCTTAATTTAGATCTTACATGTGGCATCAGAGCCAGGCTTTCTAGCCTTGTTATTCAGATCATCCAGTGAGATTTGTTAAAAACGAATTTTTTTTTCATGCATATATTGTTTATGCATAAACAATTAAATAATTTGTATTAAAGATAAACAAGTTATGATAAATATAGTAAAAGCAAGAAATTGAATTTTTAACATGCTATGATTAATTTTGTAATTTGTATTTATGTATCGAAACATATTTCATGTATGTACCATAAATTTGCTTGTATATTATATTATTAAATTTTCATTACGAAATTTTTAATCAATTCATGTGAAACCAAAATTGATAAAGGGTTTTTATAGGTTAATCATCTATCTATGTTATTGATATTATGATTAAAGAAAAGAAAATTAAAACGAGAAAATTTATGATATATTGAAATCAAGTCTTGTGAAAATCATAAAATTTTGATTATTTGATAATGATTTTCGTGATTTTATAAAGAATTGATGCATAGGCTATGTAGATTTCATGCCAAATTATGTTTTTGTGATGTTAATTGCATCAAATAAGTTCAAAAACATGGAAAAAAAACTATCTAAAAATAAAAAGCAGACCTGAACGAGTTAGAAAAATCTAGTTGAGTCACGCCCGACCCGGTTGGAGGAAATATCTGTCCCAGCCAAAGCCCACACGCGTCTCGGGGCCATTTTGGTCTCAACTTTTTCAGACTCAAATATTTTATGATTTTTAATTTTTTAGTGTTTTTTTTTTATTGTTTAGGTCACATAAAATATTTATTATTTAATCTTGATATTTAATTAAATAATAAATATGTTTATGCATAAGTAGCTTATAATTTTATTTCATGACAAAATATTTTGGCAAGTTGGAAATATTTTGGCAATATGTACTCTCCCTAAATAGTGTCCAAAAATTTGTACTATCAACCTAAAAGTTAAGTGCATATATATATGATAAAGTTTGTTGTTGGAATTACAATATAAATATGCACATCTATATGTCATGAAATAAATACATTCTGATCTTGTGCATATTTTTATATGACTTAAGGATGCATGTCATATATTATGTTATGATATTTTTAAATCAGTTATAGCATAACAATTAGAAATTCCATTGTAGTATATAAATTTTTACTACATTAAGAATTGATGTTATTATTAAGGATCTAAATACTTAGCTTGGCATTAGCCAAAGCATTTTAAGTTACATGATTTAGATAAATTGGTAGTTATTTAAAATGAAAAAAAAATTTCTTTAAATAACTACATACGGTAAACATCAAGAAAGTTTTATGCCATAAATTTATTTGGTATATATTTGAGTTATTAAATCATGTATGCAATTATTTATGGTATCCATATATTATGTCATTATAAAGAATCTAAATTAATTACTTGAAAATAGTCATAGCATCTTAAGTTGATTGATTTAGTTAAATTAGTAGTTATTTAGAATAAAGTTTTCTTTGTATAACTACATAAAGTTATATGGAGGATGACATTAATATGCAATTATTTATGCTATAATTGCAAAAAAAAAAAGTTAAGATGATTTAATATTATATTCCGCTGCAATTGTTAATATGCAATAAAGAATTCTTCATATATTAAGAATATCATTATTAGTTCTAAATCGCTAGCTTAAGAGTAACCACAGTATTTTAAGTTGGTTAATTTAGATGACAATTGGTAGTTATTTAAAATAAAGTTTCCTTTAAATAACTATACAAGATAATGGCTTCGATAAAGTATTATTTGTTATATGCAATAAGTTTTATGCTTACATGTCAGATGTTATTATTAAGTTCTAAATCATTAACTTAAAAGTAGGCACAGCATCTTTAGTTAATTGATTTAGATAAAATAGTAATTATTTAAAAACTACATAAACAAAAATGATATCTATAAAGTGTTAGATCAGGAAATCAGTTATTTGGCCCTAGAGCGAAATAAATAATTTTGTAAAATGATTAAAGGATAAACCAATATAACATTAAAGTTAAATTTTCTTAGGCTCACAGGTATGGATTATTGAATTTTGGTGTTTTTAAAGTTCTTGTTTTCTCATTAAAGTTGTATAAATTCATATGCATGATACACTTCTACCTACAGGAACGTTTGGATTTACATTTTGAATATAAAGTATTTTATTCAAGTAAAGTATAGTTCCTTGCATTTTGCAGCAATTTCTACTATTGTCATTAATAAGGGTGCTAGAATGAAATGCTATTCGGTGATGAAAAATTACTCTAACAAAGGAGTAAATTAAGTTAACTTTTTGGTATAAGGACCTTGACTTAGCATTTTGGATGGACAACTTGTCCTCAATGAATAAAGTATGCAAGAGGAAAATAAATTTTGATGTATAGTGGGAGCAATCTAACTGTTTAAGGATGATGTACATCAAATCCTATATTAGTAAATCAATTTAGATTTCATCCTAATTGCTATAAAGTCAAGGATTATTGCAAAGCCGTCAAAGACCAGATTGTTAAATCTGATAACGTTTTGGCTATCACCTTAATAAGGAAGCTTTCAAGAATAAAGTGCAATAATTCTAAAAGTTATGCATGAGCACATTATGGGATTTGAGAGATATTGTTGCTCAACTTAAATCTTTAAAATTGACTTTTTCAAGTAAATTTCTTATCACTTTCATGTTCAACTTTTTTTCTAATGAGTATGACCATGAGAAACACATATAAACAAAATGGTATATCAATAAACTCTCGATTATAAATGTTCAACAGGAAAAGAGATTAAAGAATAAGAAATTAGATTCAGTTAGCCTAGTGACTCAAGGTAAAAAGTAATAAGTAGGTAATAAAGGTGAAGAAGGAAAAAATTCCAATAAAGAAAATGACATCAAGTCCTTCATTTTGTTTTAATTTAGACACATAAAGAAAGATTGCGTCAAGTATAAAAAGGACTTAAAAATAAAAGTAAACTCATTTTGTATGAATCTCTTTTAGTGATATTCCTAATAATATATGGTAGTTGGACTTATGTTCAATGAATTATATTTCTGTAGCCATTTAATGTTTCATAAAGTCAAGAAACAAAAGGAAAAGTGGGAGGAACATCTATTACAAAAATCACTAAGGACTATTAGGATAATTTTTTGAAATCAATATTTGTTTTAAACCTTAAAAAAGGTTTCAACTTTTGTTTTGGAATTTTTCTTCGGTAAAAAGAGTTTTGAATTTAAATTTTTTAAACTCTAATGTTGAAATTTTTTATGGGATTTTTCGTCATTAACTTGGATCTTGATTGTGCAAATAAGTTTGTTAACTATTTGTATGATTTTTGTAGTAAAAAAAGTGCTATAGATAAAACTCTTTCAGAGTTGTGATATAAAGATTATATCACACCTCCATATAGAAATTTAGGAGAATTGACAAGGAGTTCTTGAAACTCTTGAGTTTGACATTTAAGTTAGTTCCATTAAGGAAAAAGCAAACTAACAAGTCCACTAAAGGGAGCTAAAGAAAGCACTATAATATTTAGACATCATACACCTTCCTTTAAGTGTATGGATTGATGCATTAAAACTATTGTTGATGTCTTCATTAAAGTTCCAACTAAATTGTTTTCTAAAACTTTTTTAGAATTACAGAATAGTTGGAATCCAACTTAAGACATTTACAAATTTAAGTTGTTTAGTTAAAGTGAAGGTCTATAACCCAAATATAAAGAATCTAGATCCAAGAATAGTTAGCAATTATCAATTATTCTATTAACTTAAAAGGATACAGGTTTTAAATGTCTCTCGTATTCAACTATAATTGTTAAAGCTGAAAATGCTAAGTTTCTTATGGATCATGAGTCCAGTGGGAGTGACTTTCCTCGTAAGGTTGATATTGAAGAATAAATTATTTAGATTGATCTTTTGTAAAGGACTTGATTATTTCTTTATATAAACATACAGAATTAACTAAAAAGCAATCAAATCAAGTACAAGCTTTAGAATAGATCATTAATCTCACAAACTAAAGGTGTACAATATGTACAAGTGATTATAGGATTAAAAGTTCAAATGGGTAAGAAACTAGCCATTTCTATGACTTGGTTGTATACCTATAAAAGTCTAACTTTGATATTGGACATAAAGATAATATCATTTTCACTAGCCATGAATAATGAAAATTTCACACTTTAGCATTAATCTATGATAAAAGAGATGGAACCAAGGCTAATAATCCAATCTAGTAACTTGTTAAATTACCATTTGGTAATGTTAAATGATATGAGATTAGACTTGTGGACAATGGTTTCACTCAAAAAAGTATTAACTACCATTGAACTCTCTCTACAATTTTTTATGAAAGTTTCATTAAAAATTATTATAGCTTTTATAGCTCATTTTTTGATTGAAAGTTACATTAAAGGTAGTGAAAACAACTTACTTGAATAAGGATCTTGAGAAGAGGTATACATGATTCTACCTAAAGGTTTCTTTAAAAGATCAATATATGGACTAAAACAAACATCTCACCAATGGTATATAAAGATTAACATTTACTAAAATGTTGATCATTGTTTACATTTGATGGAGATTAACTTGCATACATAACTATTTCTAACCATTCTTCTAATCCTTTGCGAGGAATTAGAGGTCCAATGACTAAGGTAAATACTAAATGCATGAAGCAAGATTTGCAAGGATTAATCATAGAAATGCAAGCAAAGGAGGCTGCTCAAGATGAAATTAGATGCATTGCCGAGATTTATCATTTTTTTACATTGTATTAAGGCTAGAAAAGGTGAAGAATAAAGCTTGGAACCTAATTTGTATGTATTCATGGCCCTATAGTTTAGGATTTCTGATTTTTGATTTTTTTAATAAAAATTTGACTTTTTAATTTTTAATTTGTTTAGATAATTCCTAATTAGATTATGGTAAGGAGTAGACTTTATCCTTATTGATTAGGATTATGCTTAGAATTTTAAGTTATTTGGATAAGCCCTAATCAGATTAGGATAAAGAAGAGACTTTTCCTTATTAATTATGATTCTACTTGTTTAGTTAGGATCTACAGATTTAAAGCCTATATACAACTGTCTCATTCATGTAATTCAACATATTTGAATAGAAAAAAAATGTTGAGTTTTTTTTTAATTTTGTGAGAACTTCTTCTTTGTTCTTTAAACAAGAACTCAAATTGATCTTATCAAGGTAACCTGTGGCGATCTAGATTCTTATAACTTTGGTTCTAATCAGCAGGTTTGATTGGATTCAAGTTCTCTTTGTTTGATTTTTAAGATGATCCAAAGGGTCTAATTCCATTCAATTGGGTTTTAGGTTGTGTTTTCAACCTAAAGTTTGCATTATTTGGCATCAGAGCTTTGGTTCTTGAAATCAGGTGTAATCTATCTTTTATTCCCATAATTTCATTATATTTCTATGATATTTAATGCTATCCATCATCTATAAAAAATAAAAAAAATAAGTGTTCTAGTGTTCTAAACTTTTGCTGTTCATCATCTATAAAAAAAAAGAAAAAAAAAAGTGTTCCAGCATCTAATCCTTTTCCATTTAAAAAAAAAGATTGTTATTATAGTTTCATATTCACATTTTATAAAGAATTCTTCGTTCCCCCTTGTTGATTTCTCTTCCTTTGATATTTCTTTTTGAATTCGTTTCCCGTCATATTTCTTGTTAGTTTCATTTTCTTGATCTTTCTTATTGATCTTATTCATCAAAGTTATAATAACTTCATTGTTGCTTATGGATTTGGTAAGATCATTTATAAAGTTCTTTCTAAAGAGCTCGTAAAAGGAAGTTGAATGGTAAAAGGAAAGAGAGGTGAGAATATCATCGAGAAAAGCCAAATTGAGTGAAACATGAGTGGTTAAGTAACTAATCTTGAGTGTAAACACGTAAGGGAGTGTGTTAGGAAAACCAATCTATTTTTATTCCTAACAAATTTTACAGGTTTAAAACATGAGTAGCGAAAGAGATAATGCTGAAATCGATATCAAGTTGTTTGTGACAGCTGTCCAAGACTAGTTCAAGCTTCTAAACATGAGGTTGGATAATTTAAAGTCCCTATCCAATCCGAGACCCTCTAAAAAACACGTGGTTAAGGAGGAGGAGGAATAGGATTCTTATTATGATGAGAGTAATTCTAGGAAGGGTAATGATTTCAAAATGAGATAGCAATTTGGGTAGTATTAAGATGAAAATCCTCACTTTCAAGGGAAAAATGACCCTGAATTATACTTGAAGTGGGAGAGAAAGGCAAAACATGTTTTTGATTGTCATAATTACTCTGAGGAGAAGAAATTTAAACCAGTAGCAGTTGAGTTCATAGATTATGCTAGTATTTGGTGGGATCAATTTGTGATTAATAGGTATAGGAATGGTGAGAGATATATTCAATCATGGGAAGAAATAAAGGCAGTAATGAGAAAGAGGTTTATACCTAGACATTACTATAGGGACTTGTATAGAAAGTTACAAGGGCTGACTCAAGGATCCATGAATATAGAGGATTACTACAAAGAGATGGAGATAGCCATGATTAGGGCTAAAAAAAAAAGAAGACCGTGAGTCAACAATGGCTAGATTCATTGGTGGTTTGAATAAAAAGATAGCTGATGTGGTGGAATTGCATCATTATATACAGATGAAGGAATTATTGTATAAAGCTATCAAGATGGAAAGGCAATTGAAGTCTAAGGGCACTTCCAACTATGGTTCAACTCTTAACTCTTCATGGAAGTCAAATTAGAAGAACAACAAAGCTGTCTCAAAACCTAAAGAAGATGCAAGGCCAAGGATTCGGTTGCTGCTTCCAAAGGTAAAATTGAAACTAAATCATCTTCCAAATCACATGATGTTAAGTGTTTTAGGTGTTAAGGGTTTAGGCATGCTACTTCTCAATGTCCTAATAAAAGGACTATGATTATTATGGAGATGGTGACATGGAGAGCGTAAGTTCAAAACCACCATTGGAGGATTATAGTGATGTTAACATTAAAAAACCTAAGCATAGAGATATGCTTGTTACTAGGCATGCTTTTAACATACAGCCTAAGGAAGATGGTGATAAGGTACAACTTGAGCATATATTTATACTAGGTGCCACGTGAACAATAACGTATGTAGCATGATTATTGATAGTGATAGTTGCATTAATGTTGCTCGTACTTTAATGGTTGAAAAGCTAAATCTGCCTAAATTAAAACATCGAAGATTGTATAAGCTACAATGGTTAAATGATTGTCAAAAAGTTAAGGTGACAAAGTAAGTGTTAGTTGTATTCTCTATTGGCAACTACAAGGATGAGGTTCATTGTGATATGGCACCAATGCATGTTGGTTATCCACTCTTGGGGCGTCTATGCCAGTTTGATAGAAAGGTTACTCATGATGGGTACAAGAGTAGATATAGTTTGTAATGAATAACCGAGTTATTGTATTAACTCTTCTCAAACCATTAGAGGCATATAAGGACCAAATTAGGATAAATAAAGAGTAAAAGATGAAGAAAAAGAAAATGAGTGTATAAGAAAAAGAAAGGAGTGATATAAAAAGTAAGTGTGTGTAAGAGAGTAAAAAAAGCATAGTAGTGTGCAATGATGGGAAAATTCAAAATATGAATAGTAAAATAGAGACAAAAATAAGAGAGTTAGTGCTTTTGCAAAAAAAAGTGAGATTAAGAGTGCTATATTGGCAAAGTAGCAACTACTTGTACTTTTGTACAAGGATGTTTATTTCTCAACTAACAATCTTAAACCTTCTTTGCCTAGTGTGGTTGTTTCTTTGTTATAGGAATTTATAGGTTTATTTCCTGAAGATATACCACATGGATTACCTCCTTTGAGAGGTATTGAGCATCAAATAGACTTCATTCTCGATTCATCAATCCCTAATAGACTAGCATATGGAGCAAATCCTAAAGAAACAAAAGAGATTCAAAGGTAAGTGGATGAGGTAGTGCAAAAGGGATTCACAAGAGAGAGCCTTAGCCTATGTTCAGTTCCTGTGATTTTGGTGCCAAAGAAAGATGGAACATGGCACATATGTGTCAATTATTAAGCCATCAATAAAATCACTGTAAAGTATAGACATCCTATTCCTAGGTTAGATGATATGCTTGATGAATGACATGGCTCATGTGTGTTTTCTAATATTGATTTAAAGAATGGCTATTATTAAATCCTCATGAAAGAAGGTGATGAATGAAAAACTACTTTTAAGACAAAATATAGTTTATTTGAGTGGTTAATGATGCCATTTGTTTTAACTAATGCACTAAGCACCTTTATGAGATTGATGAATCATTTCTTACGTTCTTTCATTAGGAAATTTGTTATGGTTTACTTTGATGATATTTTAACATATAGCGAAAAATTTGGATGATCATGTTAAACATTTGCATGCTACTTTTAGTGCTTTAAAAGAGCATAAATTGTATGCTAATCTTAAGAAATGTGCATTTTGCATGGAATCCATTGTTTTTCCTGGTTTTGTTTTGAGTTCGCATGGAATAGAAGTAGATGAAGATAAAGTTAAGACAATTAGGGATTGTCAACACCTAGGAATGCAAATGAGGTAAGGAGTTTTCATGGTTTAGCAAGCTTTTATAGAAGGTTTGTGAAAGACTTTAGTTCTATTGTAGCATCATTAAATAAACTTATTAAAAAGAATGATTTTGTTTAAATGGGACGATATGCATGAGAAAGCTTTTAATATGTTAAAAGATAAGTTGATTAATGCACTTTTGCTGTGTTTACCTAATTTTGATAAAGTTTTTGAGGTTGAATGTGATGCATCTTGAATTGGAATAGGAGCTATTTTAATGCAGGGTTCCAAATCTATTCCTTATTTTCGTGAAAAGCTTAGTGGGCCAGCGTTAAACTATCATACTTATGACAAAGAGCTGTATGCATTAGTGAGAACTCTACAAACATGGTAGCATTATTGATGGCCAAAGGAATTTATAATCCATTCTGATGATGATAGTTTGAAGTTTTTAAAATCCCAAGGTAAGCTTAATGAGAGGCATGCCAAATGGTTAGCGTTTGTTGAGACATTTCTTTATGTGATTAAGTACAAAAGTAAAAAGGAAAATGTTGTAGCTAATGCATTGTCTAGAAGGTGTGCACTGCTTACTTCATTGCAAACGAAATTACTTGGTTTTGAATTTATTACAAATTTGTATATTAATGATGTTGAATTCAGTCAAGTATGGAATGTATGTTCTAAGTGTACGTATGGTGAGTATTATAGGCATAATGTATTCTTGTTTAAGAAAGATAAATAATGAGTGTCTATATGTTCTTTGCATGAAATGCTGGTTATAAAGACTTATAGAGGTGGTCTGATGGGGCATTTTGGTATGCAAAAGACTTTAGATATATTGCATAAACATTTTTATTGGCCTAACATGAAACATAATGTGCAATTTATTTATGGTAAGTGTACAACATGTAAACAAGCAAAATCTAAAGTAATGCCACATGATTTATATACTCCTTTACTTGTGCCTAATCAACCTTGGATGGATATATTTATGGATATTGTCTTAGGATTGCCTAGGTCTCAAAGTAGTAAGGATAGCATATTTGTTGTTGTTGATAGGTTTAGTAAGATGGGGCATTTTATTGCATGTTCAAAAACCAATAATGCAAGACAAATTGCTGATTTATTCTTTAAAAAAATAGTACATTTGCATGGATTGCCTATAACAATAAGTGATAGGGATGTTAAGTTCTTAAGTCATTTTTAGCATACCTTATGGAATAATTTAGGAATTAAACTCTTGTTTTCTACTGTTTCACATCCTCAAATGGATGGATAAACTAAAGTAGTTAATAGGACAATTACGACTTTGTTATATGCTATCCTTCAAAAGAACTTAAAACAATAGGAGAGATGTTTGCCACATATTGAGTTTGCATACAATTGGACTGTTTATTCTACTACTTCTTATTCTCTTTTAAAGTTGTGTATGGCTTTAATCCTTTAACTCCTTTGGATATCTTACATTTTTCTACTAATGAACATGCTAATTTGGATAGTAAGAATAAGGCAGATTTTGTTTAAGGTTTGCATGCCAAGGTTCGAGCTAACATAGACAAGAAGAACGAGCAATATGCAAGGCACGCAAATAAGGGGTGTATTAAGGTCGTTTTCAAACCTGGAGATTAGGTTTGGGTTTATTTGCGTAAAAAGAGATTTCTTGCTAAAAGAAAATCTATGTTGCACCCTAGAGGAGATGGACCTTTTCAAGTGTTAGAAAGGATCAATGACAATGCCTACAAGCTAGATTTGCCAAATATCTATGGTAATGTGAGGCTACTTTTAATGTTGCTAATTTATCTTTGTCTGATGTAAGTGATTCAAGGATGAATCCTTTCGAAGAGGGAGAGAATGATGGAGATCAACTTGCACAAACAACTATTTCCAACCATTCTTCTAATCCTTTACGAGGAATTAGAGGCCAATGGCTAGAGCAAAGACTAAATGCATGAAACAAGCTTTGCAAGGATTAATTATGGAAATGCAAGCAAATAGGGCTATTCAAGATGAATCAGATGCATTGCCAAGATTTATCACTTTTCTACATTATATTGAGACTAAAAAAGGTGAAGAATAAAGCTTGGACCCCAATTTGCATGTCCAAGATGAATGGAGCCCAATTTGCATGTATTCATGGCCCTATAATTTAGGATTTCTAATTTCTAATTTTTCTGAATAAGAATTCAACTTTTTAATTTTTAATTTATTTAGATAATTCCTTATTAGATTATGGTTAGAGTAAACTTTATGCTTATTGATTAGCATTGTGTTTAGGATTTTAAGTTATTTAGATAAGTCCTAATTAGGTTAGGATAAGGAATAGACTTTTCCTTATTGATTAGGATTCTACTTGCTAGTTAAGACTCTATAGATTTGAGGCCTATGTAAGGCTATCTTATTCATCTAATTCATCATATTTGAATAAAAAAAATATCTTAAGAGTTTCTTCACTTTGTGAGAACTTCTTCTTTGCTCTTTAAACAAGAACTTGAATTGATCTTATCAAGGTAACTTGTGGTGATCAAGATTCTTATAACTTTGGTTCTAATAAGCAGGTTTGATTGGGCTCAATTTCTCTTTGCTTCATTTTTAAGACAGTCCTAGGGGTCCAATTCCATCTAATCGGGTTTAAGGTTGTGCTTTCATCCTAAGGTTTGTGTTACCACCTTAAAGTTAGTGGGAGTAAAGTCCTAATTTTAGTCTTATATGTTAGTGATTTTCTCATTACAAGAAGTGATTCAGCTTTGTTGCATGAGACATAGTTTTTCTTTCTCAAAACTTTGATATAAAGAATTTGACTGAAGCTTCATATTTCAAATGCATATAATCGAGATAGGTTTGAAAAGACATTAAGTTTATCTCAGGAAGCCTATATCGAGATAGTTTTTGGAAGAATTAGGATACAAAGCTATTCACCTATAAGGGTGTAAATTGTAAAAAGGATATTTCAATTTGAGCTAATATATCCAAATAATTTAGAAAATTAGCATATGAAAGACATTACTTATGCATATAGTATTGGAGGCTTATATATGATCAGGTTTATAAGAAACTTAACATAAGGTTTATAGTAGAAGTGCTTGGCAGATATTAAAGTCATCCTGGCCTTGGACTATAAAGGCTACTGAAGGAATTATGTTATAAAGTAATATCATAGGCAATAAGGTTCAGATATTTTATTTCTAGTTTGAGAGTTGTCAACAAGGCCATTAAAGATCTATTGTGACAACTCTTATGCAGTATGCTTTTCTGAAAATGATAAAAGTAAGAGTCGTAGCAAGCAAATAGATATAAAGTAGCTTATTATTACAGACTCTATAAATAAGCAAGACATGGATATCCAACACATCAGTACAGATTTAATGATAGTGGACTCATGACTAAAGCATTATCGACAAAACAATTTAACATTCATGTGGATCATATGGGGCTGGTTAAATTCTATCAAGATGTATTTAGGCTTCTTTGATTGTGTTAATTTCACATTCTTAGAGTTTATAGACATGTTTCAATTTGTGCACATAAAGTTTACATGTCGAATGGATCTTGAATGATTACAGAAAATTCATTCATAAAGTATTATCTTATAAAGTGCTCTTTTAGAAAGGATCATACATTATAATACATAGAAGGGAATATTCGGATTCAAATACTACTACCATAATTCGTGCTATGTGAATTTTTAATTGAGTGGGAGTTGGGCTAGAGTAACTTATGGTCATATTAAAGTTTGGATTTGAATATCACCTATTTAAGCTCTTATTTTATCATATGGGCCAAGTGGGAGAATGTTAGACTTTATGTGGCCCACATGATAACTAAGTGGACCGAGATAAATATTTTAATTAATATTAAAGTAATATTATCTAGTAAATCCTATTCAGTTTAACTACTCTAGCAGTAAAAGTTAAACTCTACTTTAGTAACTAATTAGAATGTAGACTCCTTAATCGTAGGATATTACTCTAGTTAGTCTTGTAGTATAGGTTCCTAGTCTAGTTTATATAAATTGCCTATGTACTATCACAAGGTAATTATCAAGAAATGAAGAAATAGACTAGAAGGCTTATATAAGGTATTCGTCTTCATGTACTTAAAGCGAGGTCATATTTTTTATTAACAATGGATAAAGGTACGTTTCTTAATTTAAATCTTACATGAGTCACCCGGACAAAATCTTTTTATTGCAAATTAATAGTAAATTGAAAAAACATAACTTAGTTGAATTATATAACTAATTTAAAAAAATTAATTTTAGCAAGTATAAAATTCGAACATCAATGTTTATAATTTCATTCTTCATTTTCAAACTATAATCTCATTTATAAAAATAATAAATAATAAATTTATTTAATGACATCATGCATCAGGACAATAACAAAGAGACCACGATGGACGTAGTTGCTTATTTTATTATTACTTTTATTTTTAAATCTGATTTTTGTTATTTGTTTAAGCCAATGGTATTCCATCAACATAAAAGCAGATGCAAGAGTAAAAAAAAGGAAAAAAAAGTTTAAAAAGGAATTGATGGTGGGGCATTTTGAATTTAATGCTTCCAACTCTCCAGCAAGACATTTGCCAGAAGTGTTAGATAGTAGCCAGCATGGAAGCGTTGAAAAAGCAAGATAAAACAAGGAAAAAAGGGGAAAGAGATGGCAGGGCCAGTGGAGGGAATGTCGCATTCAATAATGTCGCTTAAGATTAATGGCAGTTTGTCTTGGTCTCAACGTGCCATCAGTGCTCCTTGTGATGTAACACTTTCACCAACCGCAACCCATTGTCATTTTCCTCCTATCCCTTTGAGATAAGCGATAACCATGAATAATGTACAATGTCATGACATGAAAATTTCAAAATTTAATTGCTAAAAATAAAATTATTTTTGTTAGACGGATTGGCCACTTAAATGTATAGATTTTTAGTTTAAGTTTTCAGAATTAGATTGAGACTAAGATTGCAAATGGAAGAATAAAAATTAGCACCCATGCAGGAATGATATCAATTAGTTTTACGTTGTCATAAAGTGGTCTTAATAATGATCTTTTATTTTAAGTTGTTTTTTTTTTCCCTATGAAGCTGGTGCAATCCCAAAATAACTTCTTCGTTGGATTTATTAAATCATGTTAATGTGAAAATACTGAAAAAATTCTTGCAACCATTTCATTAATTTTGAAATAATTTCTAAAAATTTCTATATAGCATTCAAGGGAACTATTTTTGTCTTAAAAGAGGCTAAAGCATCTAATGTTTAACTAGTTTTATGAAAAAAAATTATTTCGAAAACAAACAACGATTCCTGATATGAAATCTTTTATAAACTCTCAATCATCATGTTTGAATTTAGAAAAAAACTATTCATACCTAGTAATTTTTTAGAAAATTATACAACTGCAATCCCCTTAAAATTTCATCATTGGTTTGATCTTAATTCACTCTGAATTTTATCGAAAGAAACAATTAAATTTACGAAATTTTTTCCTTTTCAAAATTTTATTAAATTTATTATTTTCCAAAAAACCCTAAAATCCTAACCCATAAAATAAATGTAATAAAAACATTGTATGAAAAAAAAATAACAAAAATAAAATTAAGCGAAACTAGATAAACAAAAATAAATAAAAATTAATGAGTATAAATGAAGAAGCAAACAAATAAACAAATTCAAAATAAAATAAAATAAAATCACAAATATATAAATATAAAAATAAAAACAAAAATAAAATGGTAAGGTCGAGTGGAGGTCGGGTCCATGCAAGAGTTGACGTCCGAATCCTCTTCTGGACCTGGACTGTGCCATTTAAAACTCAAAGAATTTTATTTTTCTTTAATTTTCCCCAAATTCGCTCTCCAGAAAAAATTTCACAGCTGTTGAAATCCACCAAAAGCAAAGATTTTGTCACCAGAAATCTCCAATCTTCATCCATCCTAGAGAAAGTCTAAGCCCACGTTCTGGCCATCTAATTTTCAACAATTCACCGGAAATTCTAATTTTTTAACTGAACCAAAGAAAATTGAAAAAAAAATGTTGAAACCCCATTTTAAAAAATTGACTTTTTTTTTCCTCTTTTAGAGAAACCCACAGAAACCTAAATCTGAACCAGGAGCCCAAACTATACTTGAGAAATACTCCTTTCTACCCAGAAACTAATTCTAATATATTCCATGGCTCTCAAGTATTTTATTTTGTTTTTTTTATTATTATTATTAAAATCAGAGCATAGAATCTGTCTTCACATATTCCATTTTGATTCAATTTTCCTTCTGTTTTTTCTCATGGCTCTCAAGTATTTTACTTTGTTTTTTTTTTTGTTCGAATTTTACTTTTTCAGATTTTTTTATTTTTCATTTTTTGATTGGTTGATTTTTACTTTTTTTTTTTTATTTTTTGAACTTTATGGAAGAATAAAAATAAAAGACAAAAGGAAGGTATGGGCTGACTTAAAATGGTTTTCAAATACCAAAAAAATAAAACTCAATTAAGGCCCAAATACCAAATTGGGATCCAATAACTAACAAAGCGCAAAGAAGTAATTTGAGGCCCGAAAAGTTTCAGGGTCCCAAAAACGTGATGTTGTTTGATTTAAAAAAAAAAAAAAAATTGACAATCTATATCATCTATTTATACCAATTCTATACCATCTATCTATCTATTTATTTATCTATCTATATAATAAAAACAATCCCTAAGAGAATGTTGCCCGCCATGTGGCAGGCTTCTTTGCTCACCACATGGTCGGCTTTTTATTATTTTAAAAAATTAGTTTATATGTGAACTCACAAATCGATTTAATATTTGTATCCAATATACTTGAGAAGAGATAAAAATTATTTTATTAATTATATTTATGTTTTTTTTAATTTTTTAATCATGTATTCAAAGGTGTTGACCCATAAAGTAACTCACAAATCGATTTCAAATCCGTGCACGATTTGCCTAGAGAAATTTAAAAAATTATTTTATTAATCATTTTTAGTTTCTTTATATTTAAGTTTTTATTTTGTTTTATTTTTA
>JBBYHL010000005.1:4554013-4566785 GCA_038381835.1 Adansonia madagascariensis
AAATACAATAGAACATAGTGGATTCCAACGCCTTGCAATTCCTTTGATATCGAGAATGATCGATCAAGATGACTTTGGTTGGTTACAAAACAGAAGAAAGCTATTGGATTTTGGCATAATTAATATCTTTTCATTATGATGCGGTGCGATCACCCCTTGTTCGAGAAGTCGATCACCTATGGGTGGCCAAGCGGCAACAATATGTTGATTGCCTTTGTTGAAAAACAAGACATGGATGAATGTATAAAAGGTTTTCAACCATGTATGGCTCTTCATTTGGTTTGGGAAAAAGATTAACCATTGAGAGATGCATGCCGTTGCTGGTAGAGCTCGTTTGTTTGGTTTAAGGCTCGAGGGTGTCCCTATACACCTTTGATCTCATCTTAGAAACTATTTGGTAATTTTGGTAGATTATGAAAGTACCCATAGGATATATATATATATAGATTCCATATTTCTAGATTTTATTATTTTTCAGGCTAGGAGCCTTGGTTATTCCTTGTTCCATCTTGTTCAAAGCCAGTAGTGAGCTTTCAATATTAAGATCACAAAAGAGCCTGTGTTGTCCATAAGCATGGTGCCTCCATGTATATATCTAACACATGTGATTGTTCAATCTCCCTCGATCGGTTTGTCTGTCTCGACATGCTCCATTGTTGGTAAGGAGATCCAGTTTCTTGAGATTGAAATTAATAATGACGTTCTTGTTTCATATTCTCATTATCAACGGCTTTCTTCGGGAAATGCAACGACACTGTGAGTATGAACTGTAACCAAGCCTCGCCTGGCGCTACCTCCAAGCAGGTCGTGTCTTCTTCATATTTGGATGAGGCTTCCCCTCCTCTGGTTGGTCTATTTAAGCCCAAAAGACCAATTCTTTCCACCTTTGGGCCGCCATGCCTTTAATCAAAGTTAAAAATGAAAATAAAAATAAAAAAGCCCATTCCTTCTAAAAACACCCTCCCCAAGCGCAAGGATATTGTCGACAGTGTTTATGGAGCCCGTAATTCCACTCGACACAATGGGGAATTCTCTATCTGTCCAATGACGCTATTGCTGTGCTATTCGCCATGATAAAGGTGTTATTTTGCTTAAGAAACATGGGAATCATGTAATGAATCGTCTTCAACAATTGTAGGAAAATGGTGCTCCAAATTCTGAGTCTGAAACGATTTTGATTTCAACTTTTTTTTAATTTTTGGATAAGTAACTTATTTTTTATGTTTAATCTTGAATTTTATTTCTACTTTAAAATTTTGAGAAATGAGGGATTATCAAGCATAATGAACATGCACCTTTTATTAAACCAAAATACTCATGTGCTATGTTCAATTGTCTATTGCATCTTAGAATGTTTCTTATTTTTGTGCCTGTACTTGCTTTTCCTACTCCTTTCTCTTTCTTTATCTTCAATTTCGTTGACTTTTTTTATCTTTTTATTTTATAAATCTTAATTAATATAAATAAAATCTTTGAATCTATTTAAGAGTCAAATTATTACTCGAATAAAGTATTTGATAAGAATTTTTATAATTTTAACAAATATAACCCGGCACAAATTATAATTTAATAATATAAATATTTTAAGTTTAATTATAAAAATATATAAATATTAATATAAAAATTATTTTTTAAATATTATAATATTATTTAGATTATTAAAAGGATTAATTCAGCCTTAGGATAAAATTCTCAAACCGTAACCTAATTTACAGATAAATTTAAGTTGATATTACGAATCAAGTGGTACCAATTCACTTAAGAAACTAACCAAAAAATAAATTATAAAATAAACATAATATATTTAGAGGATTATTCCAATAATTTTATTTAGAAAAAAAGTGAAAAAAATCTCTTTTATCAATTTTTTTATTTAAAAAACTCCTACAAGTAATTACTTTCTTTTATTTTATTCTTGCTTCTTTCACATGTTTTAATTTTCTAATCTGAAATTTTTTTAGTCATGGACATGTCATTATTTAGTTACGATGTGATGTCATCAATACTAATTATAAAAAAATTGATTGAATTGGTGTCATAAATTAAAATAATATTAACTTAATTAATAAATTTACATAAAAATAAAAATTATAATTATAATGGTAAAATGAATTTAAGGATATATAAATCTTTTATTTTGAATAAAAAATCTACTAAAAAATTAACTATTCTATTAAAAAACTACTCATCATATTCTAGTTTGTATTTGTCTTTTAATTTTTTTAAGAAATATCTATGCAAAACAAATCACTTATTTTTAATTTAATATTCTTTTTAAAATATAATATTTTTAAAAAATACATACTTTCACCCACTTTGTGGGCGTGAAAAATTTTAATCTTTTTTAAAATATAAAAAATTCAATCAACCTCTCTGAATAAAAACTCATTCAATTTGATTTGATCAGAAAAATTTAACAACTCAAGTGAGCAATCTAAACTCGAAAATGACTTGAATTCAGAATAACCTAAACCGAAATTGACCCAAACAATTAACTTGAAATGATCCAACTCCAAAATGAACAAACTTTGATAAACCCGATGTTAAACCTAATTGACCTAAAATCAATTAACTCGAGTGTTAAACTTTGAACCTAAAATGACATGAACCTCAAATGACTCAAGTATTAAACTTGATTAACTTGAAATCGAAATGATCCAAATCGAAGTGACTCGAAATTGAAATAATTAGAATATAAAAATTTAAAAACTTGAAATTACTCAACTTGATTTAATTTAACCCCACCCAACTAACCAATCTAGTTACAACCCAAATTCATCTATCTTTGTCTTTGCATTCATCATAAAAGTCGGATTTTAAAAAATAAGATTTTTCTTAGGAGATGAGGATAATTTTTCCTCTTTTATGAGGTAATTACAATAGTCAAGGAGATGTAATATTTTCTAGCATTGCAAACAAGAAAAATCTGGGATTCTAGAATCAAAATCAGCAGTTTCACAAGGGTCTAAGTCATTGAATAATTGTCACCTCCGTCATTCACCAACTTTATCATAAATTAATATGAACGCTGATATTCATCCAACTAAGTCTTCATGTTTTGTACAAGACATATTCTTATTTTTAATTTTTTAAATATTTATGTCATATTATATTTTTATAAATTTAAATATAAAAATATATTTTTTAATAACTTCTCAAATATACTTTTATTTAACACCAGTATTCTTGAACAAGAATTTCTAGCCATTTGTGCCGTCAAACTTCTAGCACCTGTTGCATGCAACAAGTATAATAATGATAATAATAATAATAATAATAATAAAAGGCGGTTCTAATTAGGAATAACGCTGTGTGAGAAATGCGATGGGGATAGCGTGGGCTGCGCGCAGGCTGGTAGAGAGGTCAAAGTTCATTCGCTTGATCATCTTCATTTCATCTCTGAAGTGATTTTCAACATTGACCAATAAAAATCCCAAAATACCTTTCCATCGTTAAATTTTAAAATGTCCCTTATTGCAGACTTCAAAGAAAAAGCCTCTTCAATAAGATACAGGAAAATGAAATTTTTTCCGTCTGTTTGAACATCCTTCATAAGCTAATCTCACCCTGCATTTCCGCAACTTCAACAAAAATGCATCCAAATTCTTTTCCAATGTCTTCCCTTCTCGCCCTCTTCCTCTATCTTGTTGCCTTGATCAGAGTTCCAACTACGCTGTCCGCCGATGATCCACGGTACTCAGAGTGCAGGACAACGGCAAGATGTGGAAGCATAGCAAATATCGATTACCCTTTCTGGGGAATAGACCGTGCAAGTCACTGTGGCCAACCTGGGTTCGAGCTGAAGTGCGAAGATGATGTAGCAAAGATCACAATGAATCAAAACACGTTAAGAATTCTTGATATAAACCCTCAACGGCAGATTCTGAAGGTTGCTAGAGAGGATTACTGGGATGGTTATTGCCCCACGGAACTTAAAAACACCACCATCAACTTCAATCATTTTGATTATGCCTCAACCCTTAGGAACCTGACCCTATTCTATGGTTGCTATCTACCCTCAACCTCGGCATTTATTTTTCTAACTAACTGTACCATAAATGGTACCATCACGGATGTGTCATACGCTATCGCAGATATTCTTGGCGATCTTCGCCCATGGGCATGCCGTGCAAGTGTCGTGGTTCCAATTTACGAAACAGCTGCTCAGAATCTAGAGGTGAACCCATTGGCTATGAACGATGCTTTGAAGGGAGGTTTTGAATTGCAATGGGAAGTAGATCCTGATCAATGCAGACGATGCAGAGATTCTGATGGGGTTTGCGGATATAATCAGACTACAAGTAGTTTCATTTGCTTTTGCCGTGATCAGCCTAGTGAAACCACATGTTCATCAACACGAGGTATGTTTATAAGCTCTTCTAATGTAACTTTGATAAGCTGTTTAGTTTTTACAAAACAAAACTTCCTGGCAGCACTGAATAGTATCTTCAAATATATAGTGGCTGCTGAAGCTTTCAATTTTAATATAAGATCTTCCTAGTATAGGATCATAACTTCCTCTATTTACCCGTCAAGTTCCATCCATGTGTCCCCTGATCTTACTCTTGCTTCTCTAAGCTTTAGATTTGTTAAAGATTTTGCTTATTTAACCTTGTTTCTTTCAGATTAATCACATAATTTAGGAGTCATTTAGGCTTTGGAATGGTTCTTCCTCAAATAATCTCAACCTTGAGACCATAACTTCTCTGGATTGCTCTCTGGAACAAAATATTACAAAGCAATCCTGAATTCTGTTACTATGGTACCTGTGAGCAAGATTTAAAATAGCAATCATATCCCAATTTTACAATGATTAATTTGTTGTTTTAATTTTTCTGTAGCTGATACTTATCACACATATTTATTATAATTGATCATGATAATATTTATTATACTTATATCTTTTATAAATATAACGTGATGAAAAACGCGTTTATAATCAAAATTTAAATCCATGCATTGAAGCATCAGTTCCATCCCTTAAATCAATGCCCTGGATGTTGGGCTATCGGGAAGGACTAACCAAACATCTAGAAGATTGGTCTCATCTTGTTGACCTGGATAATTTTAAGCCCAAGAAAACCAGTTTGCCTATTTCGGTATCGGTTTATTCAATTATAAAATCAGTTGATATTTTCCAATTTCTGGTGACTTTGACTTTTTCAAGAAACACACAGAGTTTATACCTTCTGAGTCCTCAGAGCTCTCTCTCTATATATATAGATAGGAATATTATAGATTTCCCACTAGGCCAGGTTACTTACATCTGTAATATGGTATTCCTGTGCTACCTAAATTTCATTTGACCGGGGCTTAACTTAATGTTGCCAATAAAAGCTTCTTTTAGAAAAATTTTCCCCTTCACTTCGCTAAGGACCATCAATTTGATTAAAATGATTAAAACCAATTCATCTTCAGCTTCTCCTTTTATATCCTAGTACTTCCAAGTCTATCCCAAGTTCTCTTCAGCCTCTCCCCCTCTTTCCGAAAAATGCATCCCCCTTTGTTCACATCCACGTTCTGGTTCTTCTTGTTCCTAAGCATGATCCTGATTCTCGTTCCAAACTCCGGGTTTGCCAATGGTGAAAATATTTCGAGCTGCAGTGCACGATCCAATTGTGGAAGCATTCAGAATATTGGTTATCCTTTCTGGGGATTGGATCGACCAGAAAGTTGTGGCTACCCTGGCTTCAGGCTGAACTGCAATGAGGAAATTCTAGAGGTCACGATCATGTCAGCCACTTATCGAGTTCTTCATATAAATAGTCCTACACAAATCCTCGAAGTAGCTAGAATTGATTACACCGACGATATTTGTCCCACTTATCTCCTCAACTCCACTTTTTCTTCCAGCCCCTTTGAATACACTAGGGATACTCGGGATATAAGGCTGTATTATGGCTGTCAGCCTCTTACAGGTCTAGTAAATCTTACATCAACTCCAGGTATTTCCACTCAATTTGAGTGCACAATAAACCAAACAAATATCATAGGTTATTATTTGACAAGGGAAATCACAGAAACTTTTTCCGGGTCGTTTGCCACTTTCATAAGCCATTCCTTGGGGTCTTGCAATTACACTGTCATTATTCCAGTCCTGGAGTCAGAGGTTGAGTCATTGGAGGAAAATCGAACTTCAGATACTCTACAAGAAGCGCTTAGAGTTGGTTTTGAGCTACGTTGGTCTGCAAATGATTCCCTTTGTAGCGCATGTCTAGACTCTCGTGGTCAGTGTGGGCATAACCTTATCTCGGGTGAATTTATTTGTTACTGCTCAGAGGGATCTTATCCCTATAAATGTCCTCCTCCAATTCCGCAAGGTACTTACATCTCCATTTCTTGTCATGGCTGTTAAAATCTCTTGAACACTGTAGTGGCGATGTCTAGCTATTTAACTCCTTCGATGTCAGTTGCCGAAATCATTCACCAGATTTTAGTCTGAATTATAGAAGCCTTTTGGGACCATAAATTGGAACTGAAAAATAATTTTTGACTAGGATATCATCGTTCTTCTTTCATTCAACAAAAAACAATGAAGTGTTAGGTGGATAAAAATTTTTTATTTTCTGATTCTTTATTCATTATAAGTAGGGATGACAGGTTTAGAGTAACATTAAAGACTCTGAGGGTCAAGGACCTTAAAACTTAAAAAGATGACATCCATATGAGGTTAGAACCGTGTTTTGTTTAAGCCTGGAATTTATTTGAATTTGCTGTTGTTCCAGTATGAAAATAACAAGGATCAATAGGATTAAAATGCTTTGGGAATTGGGATGATTGGTTCAATAGTAGTGTTAGGGGCAGGTATTGAGTCCACATATTAGTGGCAAGTATCTGACCTTCTAGTGTACGAGTAGATTCAGTCCGAGGGTTTGTTATAGGATTACTGAAACTCATCCATTTTTGGCAGTGGTTATCCAAATTTCAAAGAGAAATTGCTTTTCCCAAACGCAAAGCAAAAATAAATAAATAAATAAATAAAGTTTCTCTATCATTAACATAGTCCCAATAATTTTTATTTAATCTATTTGACACTTGATAGCCTCAGCTGTTGAATTTCTTCCTTGACCACTAATTCTAGCTCTAATTCTAAAACTGCTCATCCTGATTGAAATCTCATGTTAAGGAATTAGAATTCCAATGGGAATTGCATATATACATATTAGCATAGGCCATCATGAAAAATGTCCAATCTAGAAGAGTTTTAACATTAGTTTCGAAATTTTCCATAGAGAAACAGTTTTCCTTTGACTGAAATGGAAAGAAAAATGAAATAAAATAAAATAATTCTATAATTGGTGATTAAACCTTAAAAGTCTGGTTTTAAATTTCTTCTGTCCCCACTACAACCACCAGCCTAAATCCCTGTAGCTCTAACTGTGTTGTTTTCCCATTGGCCATAGTCACCCAAACCTCTTTTTCTTGATTAATTAACATTATTCTGATCAACTTAATCAACCTGTTTCGTATGAAAATCTCGATTTGTTTCAACTTTACTCCTAATCCTAATCATTTTTCTGACTAGGCTAGCTGCTTGGAAGGCTAGGGAAAAAAACAAATAAAATTGCCCAATGTTTTTGTCCCATGAAATTGATAGTACTAGCACATTGACTATATAGAAGGGTCGATTACTGGATATTAGTTAATAATTATTTAATTATTTTTTTAAAAATTATATTTAATATACTTTTTTTACTAAATTCATGTAAAAATATTGCATTAATTGTATTTTTCTTTATAAATATCATTAATCAATGCCTATTGACATAGATTGATATTTTCCTATATAGAAATAGAATTATATCTGTATAAAGGCCTATTTCTTTATGATCATAATAATAATAAGGGTTCTTATCTCTTTTTTTACCCCCCAGTTTCTATATCTTTTTATTTATTTTTTTTCCATTTTTTATTTTCTAGTTTTGCAATACTTTCGTGCCACTAGAATGGGAATATTGAGGAGGCCCTTCTAGATTCAAATGTGTAACATAAGTGTTTAAATAATAGGAACATAAATTTCAATGTTGATTTGGACAACTATATATATATATATATATATATCTGCTTTCATTTTCATGAGTCTAAGCTTGAAAACTTTGTTGTCGGCCATTTATGCCGTTCAAGTTGACCGCGAGGTTAACAAGCTTTAGACGCCTAATCACGTCAGCTGTTTGTGGCACTGCCTCAGGTCAACAATTCATCGTTTCTCATTTCTCCTTTCTCATGTTTTCACTTTGTTCCAAGATTTTACGTTCAAAGCATTGATGAGAAAACTGGATTGAATCAACCCGTTAGACTAGTTCAATAAAAACTTGGAAATTAATCCAGTTAGATGCTGTATATAGAATAAGTGATGTTTGAACTGACCGCACCATTAAATTAAAATACTTATTTTTATCAATCATTTATTATATTTATTATTTAATTAATATTAAAATTATTTTTAATATTTAAAATTATTTTAATTCAAAACGATTGGTTTAGTCATTCCAACCAATCGAATTAATAAACTGATGATCATAGATTATACCGATTTGACCTTTAATCAAATGTTTTAACTCTATTTTCAAAGATGTGTTCAATTTTGAGTTTGATCTCACCATCAAAAGAGTTATATATAAATATATATATATATATGTTTTACATGTATACATTGAATTTTTAATTATTATTTACTTTTGAAGATTATAGAATACCTAATTATTCTATACTTTCTTTCTTATACGTAGGTCTTTTTTTTTTTTTCCTATTAACTATTGAAGTCAAACTCTCTACTTTTCTTTGAAAATCGAATATGAATTCAAAGGTTGATGGGGTTCTTTTGTTTTTAATGCTACCATCATCTAAAACATGGGTTCAAAAATTAATTAGTCTACAAACCAAAAACCATGTATTCTAATGTTGTGAGCTGCCCATTGAAGATTGTGAGAATAACTTCTTTTTGTTTTCCTTCTAGTCTTTTAAGTTAGCTGACTCACGCATCAAAATTGACTATTTACTAGATTTAATAACGTGCGTATTTGCATAGTGAGTTTATTGTTTTTATATATCATTATCGTATTTTAAATTATTTATATAAATTTTAATATATTAATATATTCATGTTATATTTATATTATTTTTTATTTTATATTTTATATCATATTTTAATTATTTTTTTATTTTTATCATGTAATCTTATGATATTGAAAATTACCGGATCTACTGTTCTCCTTTTGGCGAAAACCTTTCCTAGTCCACCGTACTATTACCCAAGCAAGCACACCCACAATTTTCAACAACTTTATAGCTTGCCCAAGTTTCTAGATTTTGGTGGAGATTATGGGTGGTTTTCGGGTCGTATCATTTGTCTTTGTGGTGGTAGGATTTTTGACAGGACGGGTATTTTTGAGGTATGTAAAGTTGTGGTGGTCGAATCACTAAAAGTTAAGCATTCTAGCAGCGAGTTGACATAGGGCAAACAGGCGACATGAAATAACGGTTGAATTCATTTGCCGGGATGTTTAATATAGGGCACATGAAGTGTGCCTGGAAATGCTACTAATCTATTTCTTAATTTATGTGGTCTATGCATATTGACTAACGCACGAAGTTTGTCTAAATAAATTCAACAATCAAAATAAATAAACTCAAAGAATTCAACTATCCAAAAGGCAGAGCCTCAGTGATTGATCAGGAAACATTCATGAAACATGTCTGCACTCTGCAACTTTTAGCAGCCTAGAATGGTTATCATCAATGCTCCTTTTCTGGTACACATTGCCTGTGGACTATAGCTTATTGCTGATTTAGGATTTCATAGCATTCAAATTATGAGTGCGATTTCCCATTTTTGCTCGAGAAGTACCTGAAATGATATAAAAACACAGTTTGGAAACCCAGAACCCTATATGATATGAAAGTTATCTGTATTAGCTAAATTTACGGGTCTGAATCTACTATATTTGGACTCAAATTAATGTTAGATATGAGTACGTGTCCAACGCATATTTATATTCAATTTTTTAAAGTTTTTTTTTTCATAAATTTGATGAATTATACCTAGACCTATGCCCAAATATTTGTCAATGCGAATGCTTTAAGTAAGGTTGACCTGAAATTATTTCACATAGATCTTTCTATTAATAGATTAGATAGCGGTTTTTTCTTTTCCCTCTTTCTTTCTTCATTTTTTTTTTCTTTTTCTAGTCATTCATGTATATTTCGACTAAAATGTCGGCGATTTTTACCGTTGCAGGTGAAAAGAACAACGATGTGGGACTTGCAGTAGGTATTATTTGGTACCATTATAATTAATATAATGCATTAATTTGTTCCCGGAAATATTAGTATTGCAAAACAGTGAAGTTGAGCAATGCTCTTGCTTTATGATCTTTATATAGGCCTTGGAATAGCTGGAGCAGTTATAGCTGGTATACTTCTAGGCATGGGAATTTTACGCTTCAGACAAAGGCGACAGAAAATTGCAGCCCGGCTTAAGAGCGGCAATGACCTTCCAATAGCTCCCTCAACCTCAAGTAAAGGACGATCTAGTTCTTTTACAACTAATCTGTCTCTGTCTCAGAGCATTCCTTCATATCCCACATCAGAATATGAACCTGAAAAAAGAAGTACCTACTTTGGAGCTCACGTGTTTAGTTACCAAGAACTTGAGGAAGCCACTGGTAATTTCGATCCTGATAAAGAACTTGGAGAAGGCGGCTTTGGCACTGTTTATTATGGTAAGAGATTAACTAATTCTCAGACTTAATTTTCATCCGGAATAACTCAATCAGCCTTGAACCATGTTACTACGTCTTTTCAGTTACCTTAAAATATTCATGTTTAAAATATATTTGGATATAGATATAAGGGTACGATCATCTAAATATATAAAAAAACTTATAAAAAAAATAAGTATACTCGTGTTGAACACGTAATTGTATCTGATACTCTCTCCGGAGTTCGAGCAACAAAGGCCTTAAAGTATTTTATTTCTTCTCTTTTAAATGTCATTCAATTTGTTTTGTCATTAGGTGTGCTCAACGATGGCCGTGTAGTTGCAGTTAAGCGCCTGTATGAGAGCAATTTCAAGCGTGTTGATCAGTACATGAATGAAATCGCGATCCTCACTCGAATGCGCCATCCAAACCTTGTCACACTTTATGGATGTACCTCAAAACGTAGCAGAGAGCTTCTCCTTGTTTATGAGTACATTCCTAATGGAACCGTGGCCGATCATTTACATGGGAAGCTGTCAAACTCCGGTTTGTTAACTTGGCCTGTTAGGTTGAGTATTGCTGTAGAGACAGCAAATGCACTGGCTTACCTCCATACATCGGATATCATACATCGCGACGTTAAGACCAACAACATTCTCCTAGACAACGGTTTCCATGTAAAAGTGGCTGATTTCGGTCTCTCACGATTGTTTCCTAATGATGTTACTCATGTCTCAACTGCTCCGCAAGGCACGCCTGGCTATGTTGATCCTGAGTATTACCAGTGCTACCAGCTTACTGAGAAAAGTGATGTTTATAGTTTCGGAGTCGTCTTGATTGAGCTTATTTCAGCAAAAGAGGCTGTGGACACCGATCGGCACCGAGATGATATTAATTTGGCTAACATGGCTCTCCGCAGAATCCAGAATCAAGCATTGCATGAATTGGTCGATCCATCTCTTGGATTCGAGAACGATTACGCTGTGAAAACAATGGTGACAGCAGTTGCGGAACTGGCTTTTCATTGTTTACAAGAGGAGAGGGCTATGAGACCTTCCATGGAAGAAGTGCTGCAGACGTTGAGAGGAATTCAGGATGAAGAATTAGGAGTGCTGCAAAAAGCAGAGACAATGGACTGTAGGCCAGATGATGTTGCACTGTTGAAGCACATTCCTTAGCCATTTCTCTCCAGATTCAGTCACTGATAAACCGGTTAGCTGCTCTACTATTAGTAAACCAATCCCTTTTTTTGTTTCAAACCAGATGCATTTACTTTATTTATTTTTTTCCCCAAAAATTCCACAGTGGAGAATCAAAAGCAATGTATAATTATAAGTTGATGTATTTAGTTGGTCGATGGAACTCTAGAAAGATAATGCTATGCTTATGTTTGAGATCCATATCAAATTCTTGAGTAAAATGAGTAGTAATTAAGGATATCTGTACTGTTTCTCAATTTGAGTTGAGCGATAGGAAAATAGCTGAACGCCATAACATCTAGAATATGACAAAAAGAACTGTCGATGTAATCTGAGTTTTATGATCATGATGGAATTGCAGAGAAGCTTGAGTGCCCATAGGATTATAAATTCATGATTTTCTTTTCTAAAAGGGCAACTTGTTCAAATTCAATCAGCAAATCTGAAATGATGTTATACCTAGTGGACATGCTCTAAGGATTTGGAGTTACTTAAGCATAGACCTATTACTTTTAGAAGATCAGGTTGGTTTTGGATCGAGTAAATTTGAGTTGAATCATTTTGATTTTTTAGATTTTAGGCTATTTTCAGATTTAAATCATTTTGATTTTGGGTTTTTTCAAGTTCGAGCCATTTGAGATGGGATCAACCGGCTTAACACTGAGTTTAATGGATTTCAAGTCAATTAAGTTTAACACTTGAGTTTATCAAGTTTAATCACCTTGGATTCGGGTTATATCGAATTAATTATTTGGGTCAATTCAGGTTGGATCATTTTGCGTTCGTGTTATTTTATATTTGAGTCATTTTGAGTTCTAGTTAATCAATTTTAGGTTGTTAATTTTTTTCTAGTCAAATCGAGTTAAGTCAAGT
>JBBYHL010000005.1:4586368-4605125 GCA_038381835.1 Adansonia madagascariensis
GATCCATCCATTAGATTCATGTGTACGGCTCATGTAATGAGCCATTCCTTCTCTCTTTTTATTCTCCACCATCTCTCTTTTCTCTTACCATGTTGGTCTATATCCTAATCCAAATCTTTTTTCATTCACAAATATGATTGGCAAGTTTTCAATTCCTTGCAAATCCTTTCCTAATCCAGCTACCACTCGCTAACTTTTAATGACAGTTTGATTAAATAACATCTAAGCTATTTTAGGCATGCACACCGCTTTAAAGCCTTTACCCATATATGTTGCATTGACAAACTCAAATGACTTAAAAGAGCATTCCAAGGCTTCTTCAGTAGCTTCCATATATGGGATCGGCGACAGCTGAGTGATCGGTAAATCTTCATTTCCAGACACACAAACTTAATTATTATCTACCACAAATTTGACTTTTTGATGCAATGATCAAGGGACAACCCCTACAGCATGAATCTATGGCCTCTCTAATAAGCAGCTATAAGATGGTGAAATGTCTATCACTTGAAATTTGACATTAAAATTAGAAAGACCAATCTGTAAAGAGATATCAATATCACCCAACACCTCTCTAAGGGTTCCATCAAAAGCCCTCATCACCATACTACTGGCCTTTATGTAGGATATATCCATAGGTAGCCTGGTTAGCGTACTCATAGGCATGACATTAATCAAGGATCCATTGTCAATGAGCACCTTAGCCATAGTGTGGATCTTACACCTTGTTGTGATATGCAAGGCTTCAGTACTACTTCGTCCATCTGTGGGTATCTCATTATCATTGAAAGTTATGTAGCTGAAGATCACTAAACTCAGCAATGTGGCTCACGTTTTCAACAGAGATGTCGTGAGTGACATAAGCATGATTCATTACTTTCATTAATGCTTTTCTATGGGGCTCAAAATTTAACAACAAGGATAATATAGTGATACATGCTGGCATCTTATTCAATTGTTCCACCACACTATACTCACTATGTTTAATCAACTACAAAAAGTCACAAGCTTCTTTTGCTGTCACAGGTTTCTGGTATTCCAAATCATAAGTCTTTATTGGGTCTTTCTCACTTCTCAATTTTTCTTCTTCCTTCTTTAATTCTTCTTTTTCACTTTTTTCTAACATCTCGGGAGAGTAGCATCACCCACTCTTAGTCATTTTCCCTATATCAGTTATTTGTGTCGAATCTGTAGAGTAATCAATCCTAGCTCAGCAGTTATGGTTACAACTTTGCAATTATACTTCCATGGTATAGCTTTGTTATCCAAATAAGGGAATGAACTCGAAACATATAAAGTAAGGATAGGCTTGTTAATTAGAGCTGGCCTTGACTTATCTTTGTAATAAAATGTCACCAGCTTGACTTAAAAGATAGCCCTGATGATGCTTCTTCATCAATAACATTTATCTAATCATTCTTATGATTTTTTGAGAACTCTATTTGGAATGAATCTATCAATCATTGCACCTCTTGTTGAAAATCAATGCACTATTGGATCGAATGACCTACGGTCCTCATGTGGTACTTACAGATTTTAAAGGGATCATATGTCCACGATAAGTACTTAAATTTACTGGTACAGGGCTAATCATATCAGCTTTGACTAGAATGTTAAAGATTCACCTCAACGAGATTGTGATATCCTTCACCTTTCTTTTAACAATTCTTGCCTTTTCATCTTTCAAGGTGTTAATTGTAGGTCTGGCATGATTAGGCAAAGAATTGCCATTGACATTTGCCATTGTTAAAGTTTATTAACCTGGCTTTAATTAGGCCTCACACCTTATACTTTAATGCAATGCAATCTTTAATAAAATATCTGACATTTCTTGCATGGTAATCACATTGAGCATTAGGATTGTACCATTTAGGGTATAGAGGTTTCATGGGCTCAAGGTACACAAGTGCAATTAAATGGTTCTTGATGAGATTCGGGAGTAATTGAGTGTAGGTTATAGGGATAGGGTCAATGGAAGTTATTTCTTGATAAGGTCGCCGTACTCTTTGGTTGTTTAGTAATTAGGTCAATTGGGCTGGTTGAATTACAGGTCTTGTTAATGGTTTAGGTGCTCGAGGGTGAAAAGTTAGTTGAAAAGTGGGTGATAGGGCAAATGGGTGGCTATAGGCATGTTGTTTGAACTTGGATAATGGGTTTGGTGGATAGGGTATGGTTGTAAGGTGTAAATCCTTCATGTGGTCCTCCATAAGTAACTTCTTGAACTTTAGATTCATTTTTTTCTAGGGACTCCTTTTTTTGCCTTAGATGTATCTCCTACTTCTAATTTCCCATTCTTGATAGCATACTTGATAATTTCCCCTGTGATCACCATATCTATAAAGTTTTTCGTAGCATTTCCTATCATTTTTTCATAATAAGGAGCTCGAAGAGTACTAATAAACATCATGGTAGTTTCTTTCTTAGTAAGAGATGGTTGGACTTGTACAACTAGGTCACGCCATCTGTGAGCATACTTTTTAAAACTTTTTGTTGGCTTTTCTCCATTGCTTGCAATGCCATCCTATCAAGAGCAATGTCCACAATATGTTTATATTGTGAAATAAATGCCACAGCCAATTCTTTCCATGAACGGATGTGATTTTTATCCAATTGTACATACCATTTAGTAGCTGAGCTTATAAGACTATCTTGGAAGATATGAATAAGCAACTTATCGTTATTCGCATGAGCTACCATTTTCCTACAGTACATTGTAACATGTGTTTAAGGACAAACAGTGCCATTATATTTCTCAAAGTCTGGAGTCTTGGTGGGATTACAACATCGGGCACAAGACAAAGTCCTGCAGTATCTATGGATCCAAAAAAATCCATTCTTTCCACAGTTCGAAGTCTTTTTTCTAGAAAACTTATTTTTTAGGACCAAAAATCCTCCTTTGCTTCTTCTTTATTGGGTTTCAATTTCTTCTGTTCCTCTGGGTCATCTAAATTTAGAACTTGTATTAAGTCGTTTGGCTTTGGCCCCATCATAGAAACAGTAGCCTCTAGCATTTTAGTATGTGTAGCACGGGTTTTTTCACTAACCAACTTGTACACAAGATTTCAATTTTTCTCTTTCATCCAGTCTTCGTCTATTTTCCTTTTCCCCTATTCATTTTTTTCATTATTTCTATTAATTGAGCTAGTTGCTTTCTCATTTCTTTTTAGACTTTCTCCATTCTCTCAATCTTGTTGGATTGCTCTTCAGCCATGATTCTCACCCGTTATCGAGTACTGTAATGGTGTAAAGCAGATTACTCTATGCATTTTAGTCGATGAGCTATCCTTGAACCTTTTTGCTACCAAAATATTAAAAAATTAGGGTATCATGCATCTAAGTCAGTTATCACATAGTTATTAATATGAATGCATGAATGAGTTATGCAAAAAATGAATATTTGCCATATAACAATTATTGATAAAAAAGAAACTTTATTATTATTCTCAATAATGTTTTAAATAACATCCATAAAAATAAAGCCTGATATCTATGGCCTCCAAACAAACTTCTTTATCTGCCTATAATGATTCTGAGCCTCTTCTAAGAGTTGAAATAATTTCTAGCCATGAGGTTGGAGTGGATGCACACTCACTTTCAACTCATTGATCTGATCATGCATTTCTTCCACTTTTTGGATGCCAATGTAAATCTAGTAAAATAAATGCCTAAGATGTAGTTCTCTTTTTGAACTCATGCCTTAGGCTTGTTTATATTCTTTTTCTAACCTTTTAAGTCTAAGAGTCAACTTTTGACACCTTTCTTCCCATCTCATACGTTCTATGTATGCTTCATTATTTTCTACCCTCATATGCTCAAGCTCTAAAGTTTTTTGATTAAGCACATCATCAAGTTTTTTAAATGCATTCTTTCACATGTTGCAATCTTGATTCAGCTTCTGAATCCTCTTATTTTGCTTAGATCAACTTTCTTCTAGCTTCCTAATCTTCTCTCGTAAGTTTTTGTTTTCTTGCTTTACCTCATCTTTCTCTTCTTGCAGCTTTTTCTTAGCCAATTCTATTCTTATCATAGGGTCATGAGGCATAACTTGGATTGAATGACTGACGTTGTCTTCAGGAGGTAATACTACGTCCTTGGCTTGTTTCATATGCCACACCGAATATTCAAGGTAGGTATTATTCGTTAATTTCCTTCTCTCCACTCGAATTGTTTTCTTCCAAGTTTTGATGACACCTTCTTTCTTTCCTAAAGCCCCTTTATCTATGTAAGCAAAGTTCATCTGATTAAGCCCATGAGTCATTGAGATAAATTCCTTGTAGCTTGCTTGCCTTCGAACCATAGTCGATGCATAACTGATAACTCCTCACAAACCTGGAAGTGGAACCTAAGGTCATCCCCACACTGGAATAAATTCGACTGTGACACATCCAAGAAGCTTTCCATACCATGTCTCGACTTATCAACCTTCTTAAGAATGCTACCCATTTAATTTTTGTTTTAGGTTCTGGCTAAGTGCTATCACGAAACTCCTTAATAGGAACATTAGTAGTGAAAAATGGTCTGTGAATCTACTTTCCTTGCACTTGAAGTGGCTCATCATCATCCAAATGTGTAACAATTGTGCACATCCATTAAACCATCCTTCCCCATTTTTTTGCAGTGATTCAAAGACCTGATTGTTTCTACCAAAATGGTTGGTGTCACATTTATTTGATGTTCAACTTGATTAATGAAGTTTACCATTGCAATCTCCACATAACCCAAAACCTTGGGAAATATGACCATTCTACAAATAACCAAAGCCATCATGTTCATGACCTTCTCCTCTTTGGGATTTTTGGTTATATAATATTGAAGGAAACTCTAAGGAATGCAAGTACTTCCTCCCTTTTGTCTTTCAATTACCTCTATTTTATTAATCCCCATCATTTCGGCAAGCTTTCGATGGTAACCCATCTTGCTCTTTCAAAATATCTTATCACGGTTTAGAGTTTGAAGGTGTAACAATTCTGAATATTCCTCAATAGGTGGGACCATATCTACCTCGTTGAATATAAAGCACCTATACGAAAGATCCCAAAATTGAATTATGGCCCTTATCAAATTGTTGTCCACTTTGATCGGAAGAGGTAATGCTATGTCCCCATATTTTACCCGAAAAAGCTTCTTGCTTAGATAAACTCCATGATTCCCAAATGTTTGTTAGATCAGTTAGGTCATTTTGTGCAAGATCGATATGGATTTTTTTTGGAGAGATGAGGCATATCCTACTAGTAAACAATCACTTTCTACTGGCTGAGTCACTTCTGATCTAGCCTTCAAATCATTTTAGGACTCGTACTTGGCAGATTCAAACTTTGGTAGGCTTGCCATGGATGTTACTTGAAAGTTCCTTTTTTACTGAAAATAGTTATGTAGCAAGATATCCCAATGATGTCATGATGATGTGAGTGCATGAAGAGGAAAAGAAAGTAAAGTAAAATGGTTAGAAAAATATAAAAAAATAATAAAAGCATAAGCATAAAAAATATATATCTTGAAAAAAGAGAGAAATGTTCCTTCATATGTCCTATCATGGGTTATTTCTATACAAAGGGGTTGTTATGGCTTTATCCTAAAGTTGGCTTGTTAAGTGTTATTTAAATGCTGGGTTAGGATATTTGACGAGTCTAAAAAGGTCCCCAAATTGTTCCTTACATCACCTATGGAGGATGACCAAGGCATTTTGATCCTCACCCATTATAGGCTTCAATCGGAAAGGGTTCAATTTGAGTGGGAGTGTTTCCTTAGCCACTGTAGAGGTTATTACCTCATGAAAGCTTTGGTACTCTACATCTTGAAAGTGTTTCGCTAGCCCATGTAGAGGTTGACACCTCACAAAAGCGTAGTTACTTTACCCCTCCTAAAAGGATGAGCCCAGGTCTAGGGCTTTATGATATGATTTATGCAATGTGTGTGAAGGAACAATTCAAACCCTTAACATTTTCATGTGTATTGAAGCAAATAATAAACATTAGCAAAACAACAATGTAATAAAAATTAACAAATAAACATAAACAAGTGATCATTTTAAAACCAACTATGATGACCTATAGTATCATAAGGCTAACTATGGTTTGACTCTCTAATGTCCCCAGTAGAGTCGCCAAGCTATCATAACGTGCCAAATACGAATTCGATCGCTAGACATAAAAGGTGAGAGTCGCCACTAATCTTTTTTAAAGGTATGATTAGATCACCTATATGAATCTATTCTTTTTAAGGTTATCCTAAGCTTGACTAAGGCACCCTAAAAGAATAGGTTCTAGTCTACATTCAAAACTAGATTCAAGAGTTCGGTTATCTGTGGGAAAGGATCGAAACTCCACAACATCTGTCACGAAGACAGTACCTAGTTAGCTTAATGTTGAACTAAAGGTCCTATGGTTTAAAAGGTCTTGATTTATTAACCGAATATTTAAGTATTGAAAATATTTTCTAAGAAATTCTCCATTATGTTGCTGGAATGCCTGAGAAAAATTCTCACCTCAGGAGATTTTAGGGAATCCATTTGCTTCCTTAAATTAATTTCATTGTCGGATTCTTTTTAATATTTTATGAAAAATAAAAAAATCTAAATTTTATCTAAACATCTAATTTATTTATTTTTAATCAAAAATTAAATATTGAAAAGATTTCAAGAAATTCTCCATCATGCTGGTGGATTTTGAGAAATATTTTCTCACCTTAAGAGTATTCAAAGGAATTTGTTTGCTCCATTGAAGTGACTCTATCGTCAGATTTATTTTAGTATTTTATGTAGAGAAGTAAAAATTTTAAACTTGTATTCCTATTTAATTAAAATTTTTATTTATAAAAATTAATTAAGGTCTTTAATATTGAAAATTATCGACTAAACTCTCCATCGTGCTGGTGGAATTTAATCAAAATTTTTTCACCTAGAAAATTCTTAAAAGTCAACTATTTGCGATGTATTCGAGTTTCACCATCTTAAAGGTCCTAATTAATTTTAATTAAGATAAATTATTTCTAAATTACGAATAAACTATTATATGAATTTTTTTATTACTCATTGATATAAGTATATAGATATATATATGTAATTTAATATAAAAGATTAAAAGATATAATTAACTGAACAAGAAAAATAAACAATAAATAAGGAAATAAATAAATAATTAGTGGAGATAAATTTATAAAAAAAATATACACGTATAAGTAAAAAATAAAGTTTAAAGAATATTAAAATAATTACACAAAATTATTCAAAAAAAATGTAATAAGAATCTTTTATTAAAAAATATATATTTATTTGAAAAAAATATAACAATATTTACAATAAATAAATAAATAAATCAATACTTTAAGGTTGAGACCCACATGGGTCATCAGGGATCAAAGTTAGGTCCCTTTTATTTCACAACTTTTTTTTTTTTTTTTTAACTTTTATCATGAAGAAAAAAATACTCTCAACCTATTTAAACTTGCAAAACAGATTTTGAAGAATTGTTTTAGTTGAAAACTTCATTCAATTGCCATAAACTTCCAACTTTCCAATTTCTTTAAAAAAAACTTGATAACAATTTTTATAAATCCAAGAATATTAAAAACAGTTTTAATATTGCAAACAATAAGAAAAACTAAAATATTTACCTAGAGAAAAGCCAAGTTTTCCTTCAAATCGAAGCTTCTCAGAACAATCTACCCAATAATTTTTTTCTTTTCTCTCTTTTCTGCATTCTTTTTGTTTTTTTTTGTGTGTCATAATCATAATTCTTAAGTCCTATTTATAGAGGAGATTGGTGGACCAAGTATTAATGATGGAATCAAAAACCTTAATTCCCTTTCCAAAATTTAGAATTCAAATCCCACAATTTTAACTATATCAACTCTAATTTTATAGATTTTTGGCAATTTAATTTTAATGATCTTTGACCAATCTTCATCTCAATTCAATCTTGACAGATTTAGTTATAGAATTGGGAATTTGCAATTTTAACTTTCTTTTCTTTTCTTTTTTTAAAATAAAGATAAAAATTTTAGCTTTCCAAATATTGGATTATGGAACCCGAACCTAAAATCAAGTGTCTACAATTCTGACAACCAAACTTTTTTAATCTAATTTAAAAATAGATTTGATAATTTATGTATGCATGTTGTCTTATTTTTTTGTCAACGAACAAAAGTTAAAAAAAAACCAAAATTTTTAAATATATTAAAATCTTAAATAAAATGTATGTACAAAATATATTAAATTAATCATATTTAAATATATTATATTTATTATATTATTTTAATATTTATTAAATGTAACATGTTAATATTATATTGTGTTTATAATCTAAAGTCTATTTTTATAAAAGGAAACATAAAAATTTACAAGCAATCTTATTGTTGGCCAACAAAAAATGTAAGTGATTGTCACAGTCATTTATAACAACAAATAAGTCAATATCAAATTCGAATGCTGTAAAAAAAATATAGTAATGATATAATTTCAAATTTCTTGGTGGTCCCGATCAATAATTTGGTCCCGCACTAATCGACACCGCTAATAATTTTATGAAAAATCTATTGTGGTCACTTCCCTGAACTATAGCTTTGTTTTGGCACAGTGTTATAAAATGGAAAAATACTCGAAACTTGTGACGATCTGAAGTTCAACTACACACAGAAAATAAGTCATAAATTTGTTATTAATTATATCAATACTATTTATAATCCAATAGGAAGATAAATGAGTATTTTTCAAACTATAAGGGATAAGTTTATTTTTAAAATTTATAAGTATTTTATAAGTTATATAAGTAATTTTTTCTAAAACTTTGAAGAGTTTGTTTACTTTACTTAAAACTAGATTTATTCATAGACTAGCAATTTATCTGGTTTGATACACTTAACTTATATTGGTTCAAGCAATGGGTAAGGGTATTTGTAATTTTAGCAAATTTGATATGCTCGAATTACTTGTTTAAGTAATAAAAAATTATTTTTATTTAAATTTAGTTATAAATGTTAGTAAAGCTTTTAGATTAGCCCAAGTCCAACCCAATCCAAAACCAAAGTTACGCTATTTTGCTTTTGTTTAAAGAAAAGAAATTATTTTATTTATATTTGCTTTCTAATTATTTTGTATATCTATGTTTTTATAATTATTTAATTAATTTAGTGGACAATAATTAAAAAATTAATGAAAATAATTAATTATTATATATTTAATTTTTATAATTAACATAAAATTATTATATTAATATAAAAAAATGTCATCCAATTAGACCTCCAATTCCTTTTTCTTTTCCATTGGCTCGATTAAAAAAACAAAAAGGAAATAAAAATGTAGTTATTTTATTTATTTATTTGCTTTCCAATGATTGTATATATTCATTTTTATAATTTTTAATCAATTTAATTAACAATATTAAAAATTTTAGATATTTATTTTTTTATAATTAACATAGAATTATTATATTAATATAAGAATATTCAATAATAAATCATAATATATTTTTCTTCTTTTTTCTCTGTCGAAATCAGATTAGATAGCTTCAATTACTCAATTAAAATAAGTAGTTTATTTTGTGAAAGCAATCTCCAATCATCCAATGTAATAGAGATATCATCCTAGCTGGTATATATTCATTTACAATCCCTTCATGCTTTCATTCAATTAGGTACTGTACTGGTTGGATATACATAGGGAGATAAAGTTTTAAGAGGAATATTGTAATTTCACGCCTTTGAGTATTGACAAATCAATAGTGGCAAAGCTAAAGTAAGAACACCAAAAGCTTTTGGTCCGGTGGCTTGACTTTAATTGACGCATCAATGGGGTTGGGAAGAACTGGTAACTTTCAATATAATGGAAATTAACCAATTTTGACCAAAGAGATACACAGAAGATAGAAACATGCCCAGACTTTAATTACCTTTTTCCTTTATGGACATATGAAGGAAGTTAACCCCAATTAAAACGAAATTATAAGTGAAATTAGTTTGTTTTATTCTTCTATCAATTGTGTTAAAAAATCTGTCCCTGAATTCATAACAAATTTTTATTGTTTTCAGCGTTGCTTCTTAAATCAAAGGGGGAAAAATAATGAAAAATGAAAACAATAGAAAGATTAGCCATATTTCGACAAGAAACATCAACCACTACTAATATTTTTATTATTACTCTATGTTGCAGTTTCTTCCACCATAAACATGTAAAATATTACCTTAGTTTTATCTTATCTCTTGCTCTCATCATTGTTCTTTTATTCAGGACAGTACTTGACAGCAAAAACAATCGTATATGCTGCCAGTAGGTACGATAATTAAGCAAACATTTAACACTTAGGATATGGAACTTTACAAGTGGTAGCAACCCTTTTAGCGTTGGGATTGTCAACAAACTGTTTAAGAGCTGGGTTCTTAAGGTACCCACAAAGGCATGGCTGCTGTGCCTTCAGCTTGCTGCAACAGGTGGTTGATGGAGGCGCCGACGACGTGAGCGCCGGGATGCAGGAGCTAAGCTCCGAGGGGTCGCATGTTACAGCTTCCGCCGTGCGAGTTTCACCTGAAAATAGCGCCATCGACAGTGCCAATACACACAAGGCAACAAAGGAAAACCTCTTCATTTTTTCCCTACACAAAGTGCTAATACTTGTGACAAAAAGCAATAAATTAAAATGGTTTTTGGTGCATTATGGGCATGAGCTATGGCACAATTTATAGGAGTGGGGATGGCAACTGCTGAGACATTACTCCATGATTTACGGTGCCATACTGTCATAAGTCAAGTCTTCTGGCTTTAAACTTTGAAAAGTGGGTCTTTGTGGAATTGAAGAGGGTTGATTTGAAATTGATCCCACGCTTTAGAAATTTTGAGATGGATGGGCACGTTCACACGAAATCAAATTTTTTGGTCGTTGTCTACGATAAACCATAAAAAAAAAAAATGATCAATAAATATTGACCGACACTCGGACCCGCAGTGTGGGAATTTGGAATGATGATTAAAGGTGACAAAATTATCATAATTCAAAAATTTATTTGAAAAAATTTAAACTCAAATTTAATTATATTTGATATGATAAAAAATATTAAAAATTTAAATTTGAGAAAATTCAAATTTGAAATAATCCAAGTCTGAAATAATTAAGTCTAAAATGATTTAAACTTGAAATAACTTAAATCTAAAATTACTAAAACGTAAATGACTTGAACAAAAAAACAATTCAAACTCGAAATTGACTAGATCATAACCCCTTGATAACCTGAACTTAATACTAAAAATAAAAATTATTAATACAACAATTTATGGTGACATGTGGAAGACCAAGAGACACTCGATTGATGAACCTACAAGACAAGGAAAGTTAGAGGGCATCGAAGTAGCTACTTCGAAAAGCACTCCAATGCTTAAGTCAATAAAATAGGCAAGCAAAGGAAATGAGTTAGAAGTGTGTAGGTTCTGTATGACTTACCTCTAATTGGACCATGACACTTTTTTATAGTAGCTTGCTAGGCATTCATCAATATCTAGAACTCTATGAAGATAGAGTTTACCATTGACTGGATCTCCTTGGATAAAGTTGAAGATTGATAACATCTTGGAGTATTATCATAAGAAATTTTTATCTCTTACCTAGTAGGTCTAACAATTGCCCTTTGGGGTGTGGATGGTTATGAAGTGACCATTCACAGCCCATAAAGAAACAAGTTGAAACTTGACAACTGCATTTACTTATTAAGGCAACTCATGGATCGATGAGTGATTGGATTTGCAGTAATCTAAATACAGAACAGCAGGTCGACCTAAGGTTATATCTAGGTGACTGATATATAAGGTGAGGTATTGTCAACTGTGAAAGACGGCCTATAGGTCACATATTCATGTTGATTAGAAGAATGGGAGTTTCATTTTGAATTTTGTTTTTTTTATACAGTTATAATTAATGCGACAATTGTACCATTCCATTTAACGATGAACACGTGGCATTATCTGCGAACCATCATGACAATTACGGTTGCACTGGTTCAGTCCCTATAAATAGGAGTCATTGTGGCTGTGTAGCCATATCAAAAGTTGCATTCTTTCTTCTTCGTTTCTTTGTTCATTGTGGTAACAAACAGTGATATTTCACAGCTTTCTATAATAGTTTTTCACCTTCGAAAGCTTTTCGTCTTTCGTTCTTCAAAATACTAGTTAGGTAAGCCATCTTCTTTAGTTTTTGTTCTGGTTTTAAGGTAATCATTCTATTTACTGTTTTAAATCTATGGTGAATGGTATTTTGCCAGTTATGTTACTTTCTAAAATTCGTTGCGAAGAAAGGTCAACTTAAGGTTAGCGGTACGGAGGTTGTCAGACAACTGTTTGTGATGGAGAATGTAGTTATAGATGAGTTAAGTGACCAGCCATTTATAGAGCTACCTTAAAAAAGTCTTGCGCTGATGGAATTGGCTCGAGAAAAAGGTGAGGGGCTACCAACAGAAGAAAGGGAAACCCACACTTCTGCTAGTAGAGAACAAGGAGAAGGAGGCGATGAGATGCCTCTCCCCATTATAAGAATTGACACAAGTCGGGCATACACGTTTAGTAGTGTTGTGACTATGGAGACAGTGAAGGCAGTATTGATAGATCGAGGGTTCAATTTTGGATAATATGAAGTGGCTAACCCCCTATTTGGGTGACCTATGATCGAAATTGGGGAAATACAGTACCCTTCTACTTGCATATCTTTAAGGAGGGTTTCATCTACCCTTGAAACCCTTCTTTTGCCAAGTGCTAAATCGATACATGATATTGCTAAACCAGTTAAAACCAAACGCTTGGGTGATGCTAGTAACGTACTTCATTGTTTACAGGGAAAAAGGGTAGACTCCATCTGTCGAAGTGACCAAGCATTTATTTTCATTGAAGAAACAAGATGAAAACTAGTATTATCTTCATTCAGCCACAAAAAAATGTTAACAGATATCCCATCGAACGCTCAAGTCGCCAACGATCAATTTTTTAATATAAGTAAATGACCAAGTACTGAGTGGGGCTTCTTAGTGGAATTGGATCACTACTTTCCTATGAGTAATAGAAAGGCAGCCCTAAATGAATCCGAAAAGGAAAATGTTAGCTTCAAAAGAGAGATTGAACAAAGAGGGGGGTATTTGGTTCTATAAAAACTTTGTAAATTTAAAAATTAAAAATAAAATAAGGAAGAGAAAAACCAACGATGGATGTATAGAGGTTCAATCCTTTAATTCGATACCTACATCCTCTCTTCTTGGTACTTTCTTACCAAGGTGATTCCCATAATTCACTAAGGAAATTGTTACCTTTAAGACTAAGGTATAACCTTACACAACTATCTTTTAAGGCTTAGATAGAACCTTTCAATAACTTTGAGAATTATACCCAAACTCTCAAATATTTTCACTCACCTTCACACAACCCCTTTTGTGAAATGAAAGAAGTATTTTACAAACAAAGTGAACCTCTAGTAGGTAGATGTTTACTGGAATTTAAGTACAAGAAGAATGAGATACAAATAGACTTAAAGAGTATGAATTGATACAAGTGGAAAATAATGAGTTTGATGATTTTGAGCTTTTGCTGTTCAATGATTCAATGAAATCTATATCTCTGCTTCTTCAACCGTTTGGAATCTCCATTTATTGCTGGAAATTAATTCATAGACATTGGGCATTTAATGTGGTGGTTGGAGAGCTGTTATAGCCTTCTTAAATGCTTATTTTCATTCAATCCTGTGCTATAGTATTGATACAATACCAATAGTATCGATACACAACTCAAAAAAGTGACCGTTATAACTTGTTGTATCAATACTAGGGTCTGAGTATTAATACTAAGCAAATTGTATCGATATACATACCTTTGTATCGATACATATAAGGGTTTCAGCCAAACCTAGGCTACTGCCAAACCTTGTATCGATACTTATGGAGTGAGTATCGATACTAAGCAGCCTGTATCGATACATACACATTTGTATCGATATGTTTGAGGGTTTCATACAAACCTTGGCTACTACCAAGCCTTGTATCGATACTCATGGAGTAAGTATCGATACTAAGCAGCCTGTATCGATACATACATATTTGTATCGATACATTTAAGGGGTTTTATGCATAGTATCGATACACTCGTTCTTTGTAGCTATACTAACCTTTAAAACTGTTTGTAAAATAATTTTTGTTGACTCAAACACATTTCAATAATTTTTGACAAATTACAAACTTTGCATTTTTAAATATGCTTCTCAATTTAAACATAAATACCAAGTTGAGTATTAATTTAACTTAAGTTGTTTGTTATATCAAAACCAAAATCAAGGTTAACAGAAAAAAAATAATTCTTCACGGGTCACCAATTTAAAGTGAGGGACTACCTGACCTTAAGGAAAATCCTACAATATTACCTTGTTGTTGACGTTGTCCATCTCCTGGATATCCTGGTTGCCCTGCTTGGAAGAGGAGCCAAAGATGCATCATTACATGAGGTAAAATTTAAGATTCTAGTATTAGGTTTTAATATTTCAATAAAGTATGTTGTCTAAATTGATTCATGTTTGCAGATTCACCTTCAACAAGCAGCTTGCCAGTGAATATGTTTGATATTAGTAATGAGTCTTAGTCGATCGTTGAGTTAAGTAAGGTCCATCTGGAACTAGGATCGAGGAGGAGTAGGAGAAGACTTTAATTACGAGGGCCTCTGAGGGTACTTGCTTATGGCTATTTGATTTCAATAACTTAGTTTTTCCTAACTTAAATTATAATCATTTTGTCTACAAGAGTGGATGCTGCCACAAGAGCTACTTTAGCAGAACGTTAGGTAAAGGAGGCTGCTAGCTAGAAAAGAAAAAGTAAAAAGAAAAAGAAAGTCAAGGTAGCCATGGCTATCTTCTTGTTGAGAAAAAAAGTTTCATTCAAATTGGCCATTGCTTCTGCACCTTTGGTTGAAGTCATAGCTCCTACCAGCACACTTTTCGTGGAGGTCACTTTGCTATCTACAAGTGGATGAAGTCTAAAGCCTCAACAGTTTCAACTGGACCAATGTCTCTTATCGACATGCCCTCCAGGCCATCTTTGCCTCCAATTGGGATAGGTGAACCGAAAAATCCAAAGATTGACCTATACCCCTGGAGGAATAATCTTTTGCTCTCTGTGGGCATTTTGAGAGATAGGGGGTTGTATGTAGTTGGGCCAATAAAATCGCCTACCCTTGGATATGGAGTTCCTGATGATGAGGAATCCCATGATGTACTTGGAATCTACACTTGCTTGTACAGTGGAGGTAGTTTTTTCTATAGCAGGTTTTTTGTTCGTTAGGTTTTGCATACATAAACTGCCTTTCTTTGCCAAATATGACAAGTCATAAAGAATCATGAAAATACCCGAAAAGAGGCCATGACTCATAAAATGAGGGTATAAGAATTGCAAACATAGGTCAACAGCCTGACTCGCCAAAGCAAGTATTCGATGACTTGGCTTTGAAGGCATTAGAGGAGGTGTCAGAGTTAAGGGCTGACAATGAGGGCTTAAAGGGCGAGCTAGAGGTGGCAAATGCAACTATTGAAAAATTATCTAAAAAACTAGAGGAATCAAAGAAGTCCTTTGCCACACGTGATTTAGAGCTAATGACAATGAGCACTAAGATATCTAAGTTAGAGTTACAGATGACGGGTGTAGAATCTCGATTCCAGAATGAGCTCGATTGTCAAAATGACTCTCTTTTAGGTTAGCTGGTAGTCTGTGGCAACGTGTATAGGCAGAGTGCTTTATATGGCATTCAGCTCCTTAAAGAGCTTTTAGACTTAAGAGATATTCAGTTTTCCCCAACTTGTTGCACCTCCAAAACGCTTTGATGTTTTAGGACTGACCCAAGAGGACGTAGAGAAGTTGCATTCTAAGGATAATGCCTTTATCACTCCTGCCACGTTAAGAAGACCACTAAATATGAAAGTGGCTCAAAGGAGGAGGCGGGGGAGTAGGTCAACCAAGTAGTAGGGGGTAATACCCCCATTGATTCTAATTTTTTATTTTTGAACCATCGTTGTAAATTTTTCAATGAATCTTGATTAATCTTTATTTATCAAAGCATTGTTCTTATTGTGCACAATAACTGTTCAATTTTATAAACATAGGTAAGCGCTTTGGTATTAGCTTTGACGACCAACTCTTTTCGGTAATATGGCATTATAATGTCCAATTGCTGTTTTGTAACTTTTGTAATCATTGACCGTAATAGGTCGTTTTAGGATTTAAAGGACATTTGTAAGCCTATTCATGGAAGAATAATATTAAATTCATAATTATATTAACCTAAATGGGTTTGAAGTTTACAAGTAATACTTTTTAAGATGGACAGCATTCTAAGTGTTAGGCAATGGTTTTCCCATCATGTCAATCAACTTATATGCACTAAACCTTACTATTTTGGTGACCTGATAAGGTTTTTCCTAGTTTGGGGATAATTTTTTCCTTTCTTTTATTGGTCTACTTCCCTCACAGTTTCATAAGACTAACTTGTCGGCTTGGAATTGTCTGTATTTTACTTTTTTATTGTAGTATCTGGACACTTGTTGTGCCCGAGCTGTTATTCATGTTGCGACATCTTCTCTGCTTTCTTTTAGTAGGTCTAGGTTCATTCTTAAATGTAAGTCATTGATTTCATAGTTGATATTGGCGGTTTGAATACTTTAGACTCCAATCTTTGTAGGGATCATAGCTTTGGTGCCGTAGACCAGACTAAAAGGTGTAGCACCAGTTGCTTGGCATTCTATCATCTGGATTGCCTATAGTATTCCAAGCGTTTTTTCCGCCTAGGCCCTTTTGGCATCATTTAACTTCTTCTTCAAAGGTTGAAGTATGTTTTTATTCATAGACGCAACTTGCCTATTAAATTGAGGATGGGCGACTGAAGTATGGACTGGGCTTATGTGAAATTTTTATTAGAAACTTTGAGTGTATCTACCTGCAGCTATTTCTTGTTATTAGCTATGATGACATTTGGTATCCCAAACTAACATATAATGAATCTCCAGATAAAACTTTTAATGGATCTGGCTATTATTGTGGCTACAGGCTCTGTTTCTACCCATTTTATAAAATAGTCATAGGCCACTATTAAGAATTTCCTTTACGATGTCACCAGTGGAAAGGGACCTAATATGCCGATTCCTCATTCACAAAAGGGACATGGGTTGAAGATTTGTTTTAAAGCTTCTACTGGCTGCTTGGGAACTCTAGTCAAGCGTTGGCAGTTGTCACATTTTTTTGCCAGGTTTGTGGTGTTCTTCCTCATTGTTGGCCAAAAGAATCCATACTTGAGTGGTTTTTCCCCAAATGGTTATCGTAGACTACTTCGTGAATCTCTCTAAGTATGTAGTCTGCCTTGTCTAGGTATAAACATTTGCAATGATAGGTAAAGGATTTTTGGTATAAAATACCATTGATAATAGTGTACTTGGCAACTTTTTTTTCTATCTATTTTTCTAGAGAGGATCATCTAGAGTTGAGTTGGTTTAAAGGAACACCATTATTGGTGTCATCTAGTTATTAGCCACATCAGTTACTATTTCATGGATGTACCGATTGTACCCTGGTGTCTGGATACTTAAACTAAGATCCTTTTTTAGTTTATGATTTTCAGGCTACTCGTTATTTTGGACATTGAATTAGCAACGGCATTATATTTATTTGGGATGCATTCAAACGTGATTTGATCAAACACGAGGGCAAGCTTTGAGACTACAGCATGATATTTGGCTAGCGTATGATCTTTAACTTTGTATTCTCCAATAACTTGGTTCGCCACCAATTGGGTATTTGTATAAGCCACTGAGTGGGTGGGTCCCAAACTTCTTGCTAGTTTTATCCTCATTATGAGGGCTTCATATTCGGTGGCATTGTTTGAAATGAAGAATTCAAAGGACAGGGCATAATGCCATTCTTACCCATTAGGGTCGATTAAGAGAACTCCTACACCTAATTTTTTTTGCTCAACGATCCAACGGCGTATAGCTTATAATATCTCTTATTGTCTTCCCCTATTGTAGGATCTTGCCAATATCTTTCTTCACCGTATATTTTGTGGTGACCTGTTCTAGTTTGACAGGTGCTAAAAATGAGCATTCAGTAACGAAATCAGTTAACGCTTATGCTTTGTTTGCTTTTCTGAGAGCATACGTTAGTTCAAACTCACTTAGCTCGATGCTTCACCTGATCATCCTTCCTGCTAAGTTGACCCTTTGTAGAATATCTTTTGATGGCTAATCCATCAACACCGTGATAGGGTAGGTTTAGAAGTACTATCGTAGCTTCTTTGCCACTACTATGAGTGCATAGGTCAACATTTCTATTTTTGTATAGTTTACTTCCCCTGCCTGAAGTGTTCTACTTACGTAATAAACAAGTCGCTGTGTCTCATTGTCCTCTTTTACCAAAATAGTGGTGACCATTTCTTTCGATGCAATGAGATATACAATTAGGAGATTGCCAAGAGAAGGGCTTACCAATAAAGGTGGCGAGCATAGATAATTCTTTAATTGTTCGAATGCTTGCTAACATTCTTTTGTCCACTTATATCTGATGGCTGCCTTAAGTAATTTAAAGAAGGGCAAGCATTTGTCAGCCAATTTTGAAATAAAGTAGTTAAGTGCCACAATTCTTCTTGTCAATCTTTATATTTTTTTAGTCGACTTAGGTGGAGGCATATCCAAGATTGCCTTAACTTTTTTCGAGTTTGCTTTGATTCCTCTGGAAGAGACCATAAAACCAAGAAACTTTGATGTTGCTACTC
>JBBYHL010000005.1:4620650-4632374 GCA_038381835.1 Adansonia madagascariensis
CTAAGTCTTGGAGACTTTTATATGGATTTATAGTTGTTTTTAAAGTGCTTTTATTTATTTTCTCTATGATTACATTATATAGTAATTTAGTATTTTTGTGTTTTTGTTGGTCTAAAATTTGAAGGAGTTTTAAAGGTGCAATAACACAATAAAGATGCAAAATGGACCTCGTTCGACAACTTTCCAAAGTAATTTAGTATTTTTTTTGGTTCGAAGTTGTTTTGGACTTAAATCATTTCAGGTTCATGTTATTTGGGTTTGACACTTAGATTACTCAAGTTCAAGTCATTCAGATTGGATTTATTAATTTTAATATCAAATTAGATTAAATTTGAACAAATATTTAATGGAGTTGATTAAATTAGAATTTTATTGAAATTAAAAAAATAAATAGTATTTAAAAATAAATATTTATGTAACCATTTTTTTTTGGATTTAAACATAATTTGATAATTTTCGTATTTAAGTATCTATTTTATTTTAACAAGTATTATTGTATACTTAAGCTTTTACCTAATCCATTTAATTGTTATAATTTAGTGTACAAATCATCGTAATACAATAAAAATAAAAATGATTTTTTATATTCTTTGAGAAAATCATATATAAAACTTAAGATAATATAGTTTAATATAAAAATAATACATTTATCCTAAAAGTAACGTGTACAACAATAAAAGATTTTATAATTTGATTAAATTACATGATAAGATATTATATTTATGATATACCGTACAAATGATTATTATAAAATACACAATCATTATTGATAAATTATATTATGTATTTTATTCTAAATTAAATAAAATGTATTATACTTTTAAAATAAAAATAGTATTATCATTTTAAATAGTTATGTATACTGATAAAGAATGTTATAAGATTATCGTAAGTACATCTGTGATAATTAAAATCTATCCTTTATTTTTAATTTATTATAATATTGTCATAATTGATATTATTATATATTTAAAAGACTTTTAGTAATTGAACAATTATCTTGAATTTTGAACAATTAATTTAAAAAGATTATTATGGTAATAATATAAACTTACATGTAAAAAAATACAAATTATTTATCCAATCCGTCAGTTTGCTTTAAAATAAAGATATTAATATTCACTACAATCTATTAATTAAAATTTTACTTCCTAATACCCCAAAACTAAATATAATAACATAAATCTTCATTATTTTCTAATTATTTTCTACTGTCACTACTAGCACAATGCATACTTTAATTATCATACTCCAAAATGGTACCTACAATTTATAAAATTAATATAAATTAAAAATTTATGTTGTAATTATTATTTTATCAATCTAAAGTTTTTAAAATAAAATTATACTCAATTTATGTTTGGATCATTTTTGGTTAATTTTTGGGTTAATTCAAGTTTAAATCATTTCAAATTCAGGTCGATTGTGTTCATGTAAATTTAGATTTAACTCAATTTGGATTCAAGTCATTTAAAGTTTCGATCATTTTCATTTTGAGTTGTTGAAAATTCTAGTTAAATCAAATTAGGTTAGTCTTGAATTCAGATAGATTGATTGAATTTTTCAAATTCGGACCAGAAATGATGGATATATGTCACATGAAAAATTTTTTATTACTACACATTTAAAGTATTTTCATGGTGATAACTTAAATTTCACATAAGTTGAGTTTAAAAATACCATAAGCACTTTGGATAACAAATTTTTTCATCACAAGTAGAGTTAATGGGATGATACTTTTTTTTTATTCTCTTAAATAAACTTTAAAAGACATATCATTCGACTAACTTTACTTGTAAAATTTTTACATTTTATTAATAGTATATTTAATAATTATCCTTATATATTTGTAATTGATTAAAATTAAATTTTAAATGGATATACTAGTTTCTTTATTTAACTTGCCCTATTTCACTGCATTAGATGGAGTTAATACTGATAATGTATTGTTAAGGCCTAAACCGAGGCCCAAAAATAGCAGCTCATGACCCATTTCCAAGTCAGCAGACATAACTATATGTTAACCCTCTAACGGTCAAGTCAAGCTTCGGTTGTGGAAACATAGGAACCCATGGGCTTAGATTCTATCCATAACTTTTCAACACAATAATTATTACTATTTACATATATATATATATATATATATATATACACGATTTATTTATAAATAGTAAAAGTTATACTTATAAATAATAAATTTGTATTGACAATAATGGACATAAAAATAATGAAGAGTTAGACCTGGCAACCAATACTTCAACTATGTCAAGTTACAATAGATGAGAATACGCAGCTCCTCCGAAAGGATTCAATCTAGGTATAAATAGTAGACTTTGACAATTTTAAAAATAATTATACGAATATGATGTATATAAAGTATTTAATGCATAACATTATACGACAAGAATAAAATTTTATATAATACAAATTATTACTTATCAAAATCTAAGTAAATATAAAATACTTTAAATACGATTATAATATGACCAAATACATGAGCATGACACGAGTGCAAATTGCTGGACTAACAAAAGTTAATTTAAGGTAGATTTACTGCATTCCACAAAGCTTCATAAAGTTTACATAACCATTACTGTCCTTTACTAACTTAGGCGCTAGAGTCCATTGTGGAGGTAAAACTCTAGTGCCCTGTCACTTTTCCTTTTGCCTTCTCAGAAGGATCTACTAGTCAATAGAGGTCAGGTCATCTGCCAAATAAACTCGTCACAGAAGAGGACATCAGCGAACAAATACATGTAGGAAAGCTCTCAGATATTGTATGAATAAAGAATAAGCCTGTTAATTGTTTGGCAATTGACAGGCTTGACTATTTGGGGTATAAGCATGTATTTTTCAGTCAAAAAGGTAGAACATTTGGGAGAGGTAGGGGAATGGAAATTGTTCCTGCGGTAGCAATCAGCATCAGAGGCAGGCGTGGAGGTGTCCAATTATAATGATGATGATAATGTGCTAGAGTGGGAGGTTGACGCCCTGAGTGTAGCGATGTTACTAGAAAAGAGATAAGGGTTGTGCTCACTGTTAGCTGACTAAGGGTGCCCAGCTAGTGGTATAAATTCCATCTCCCTAGAGTGGCTCATGTTATGGACAAAGTGGCAGAAGGTGGGTTTTGGTTTAAATGATTCATTCTCTAAAGATAAAGTTTGGTAAAACTGAAGTTCAATCCCAGTACATCTAATTCTATTTCCCTTACTCTCGACCTTCTTTTATATTATACATATGTACATCAAACCACAAGATTTAAATCCATTATCCATCCATCAATCCTTCTAGAGAAAAAAACTTACAGGTTACAAACTCAATTCTTTCTAAATAAACAAATATTATTGATTAATCAACAACTGCGTGATCTGTTATCTGTTAATAGAATATAACTAATTCTAGAACCAATTAAGGATCAAACCCTGATGACTTCAAATGTAGAAAAAATATTGTTGATTATTAATAATCATTATCTTCAAATATAAAAAATAATGAATTTATATTTGATGTATTGATATTGTATAAATTTATATAGTATCAGTGAATAGAATAAAAGTTCATCTATATTTATCTAATATAATAATCTAAAACGTATACTTAAAGCACAAGTAATTAACAAAACTCGTTAATAATAGACGTTTTAATTAAAGGCAAATTTGTCATTATAGTACAGGTGGATATTGAATTTATCATAATATTTTTATTTGATATTTATCATTGTATTTTGAGTTATAAGCAAATTAGTCACTCTACTTTTATTTGATTAAATTTTGTAGTTATATTTCAATTCTTGATCGATTTTTGCTTCTCAATTTTGATTTTTGGTTGAATTTTCTAACCTTGACATTGATTTTGAATAATTTGAAGATAGAATTTGAAAAAAAAAAGATTCCTCGAAATATTTTATTTGAACAATAAACAATAATTTATTAATTTATAAAAGTATTAAAAATTAACATAGAATTTTTTATTTTTTTGAAAAAAAGACTTAAAAATAAAAGAAAGATAAAAAAGAAAAAAATTAGCTTGCTATAGAACAAACATTCTATGATAATTTTTAAAAAAAATTAATTTATTATTGTTAATTATTAAAATAAAATATTTGAAAAATATTTTTTTTATTAAATTGTATCTTCAAAACATTCAAAATTAAAGTTGAGAGAAAATTTTGATCAAAAATTAAAATTTAATAATAAAATAAAATCAAACAAAAGTAACATAACAAATATCAATATTTGGTTAAGTTATAGCGATAAGTTTACTCTTAATTCAAAAGAACAATTACAAATATCGATTAAAGTATGGTGGCAAATTTAAAAATTGAATTATAGTACAGTGATAGATTTTTCCTTTAATCCAAAAATAATGTGAAGAAACAAAACCAATAGACATTTTAGTAGGTTGTGCAACCTAATAAACAATAAATTTAAAAATTGACATTTAATTATATTTAGTAATAAATATCATATGTTTTTGTCATAACGTGCTAAGTACGAATTCGGCCGCTAGATATAAAAGGTGAGAGTCACCTTTAATCTTTTAAAAAGTGTGATTAGATCACTTATATGAATATATTCTTTTTAAAGTTATCCTAAGTTTTACTAAGGCATCCTAAAAGATAGGTTTTGGTCTACGTTCAGAACTAGATTTAAAAGTTTGATTACATGTGAGGAAGGATCGGCACCCCCATAACGCCTGTCACAAAGACAATACCTAGTCAGCCTAATGTTGAACTAAAGGTCCTACGGTTTAAAATATCTTGATTTATTAATAGAATATTTAAGTATTGAAAATATTTTCTAAGGAATTCTCCATTATGCTAGTGGAGTGCTTGAGAAAAATTTTCTCATCTCAAAAGTTTTTAAAATCCATTTACTTCTTTAAATTAACTTTATCGTCGGATTCATTTTAATATTTTATGAAAAATAAAAAAAACTAAATTTTATCTAAACATCTAATTTATTTATTTTTAATCGAAAATTAAATATTAAAAAGATTTTTCAAGAAATTCTCCATCATGCTGGTGGAATTCCAAGAAATATTTTCTCACCTCAAGAGTATTCAAAGAAATCCGTTTGCTCCCTTGAAGTGACTCCATCGTTAGGTTTATTTTAGTATTTTATGTAGAGAAGTAAAGACTTTAAACTCTTATTACTATTTAATTAAAATTTTTATTTATAAAAATTAACTAAAGCCTTTATTATTGACAATTATCGACTAAACTCTCTATCGTGCTGGTAGAATTTAATTGAAATTTTCTCACATAAATAATTATTAGAAGTCAACCATTTGCGACTTATTCGAGTTCAATCATCGGAAAGATCCTAATTAATTTTAATTAAGATAAATTATTTTTAAAATACAAATAAACTATTATATGAATTTTTTTATTACTCATTGATATAAGTATATATATATATCTGTAATTTAATTATAAAAGATTAAAAGAAATAATTAAATGAACTAGAAAAATAAACAATAAATAAGGAAATAAATAAATAATTAGTGGAGATAAATTTATAAAAAAAATACACATATAAGTAAAAAATAAAGTTTAAAGAATATTAAAATAATTACACAAAATTATTCAAAAAAGTGTAATAAGAATCTTTTTTAAAAAATATATATTTGAAAAAAGTATAACAATATTTATAATAAATAAATAAATCAATCAATACTTTAAGGTCGAGACCCATGTGGGTCATCAGGGATCAAAGTTAGATTCTTTTGATTTCATAACTTTGTTTTTAAACTTTTATCATGAAGAAAAAAAATGCTCTCAACCTATTTAAACTTGCAAAATAGATTTTGAAGAACTGTTTTAATTGAAAACTTCATTCAATCGCCATCAACTTTCAACTTTCAATTTTTTTTAAACTATGATAAATTTTTTTTTATAAAACTAAGAATATTAAAAACAGTTGTGATGTTGCAAACAATAAGAAAAACAAAATCAAAGAAAAACTAAAATATTTACCTAGAGAAAAGCCAAGCTTGCATTCCAAATCCAAGCTTCTCAGAACAACCTACTCAATAATTTTTTTCTCTCTTTTCTACGTTTTTTTTTTGTGTGTCATAATCAAAATTCTTGGGTCTTATTTATAGGGGAGATTGGTGGATCAAACATTAATGATGGAATCAAAAACCCTAATTCCCTTTCCAAAATTTAGAATTCAAATCTCATAATTTTGGCTATGTAAACTATAATTTTACAGGTTTTTGGCAATTTGATTTTAATGATCTTTGATCAATCTTCATCTCAATTCAATTTTGATAGATTTAGTCAAAGAATTGGAAATTTGCAATCTTAACTTTCTTTTCTTTTTTTTTTTAAATAATGATAAAATTTTTCAAAAGGATATGGGCTTTCCAAATATTGGATTATAGAACCCGAACTTAAAATCGGGTGCCTACAGTTGCCTCTCTTTGTGCACTTGTTGTAGAACAGGAAGTGTACAAAGATGTAGACACTCGTATCTTAGACCTTATTTCGGTCGTTGATATTTTGGGGAATGCCCCCTCAACCAAGCATAAACTTAAAAAAATTTTTCAAATGAAAAAAACTCCTCCACCGAGGCTTTAACTTTAAAAATTTGAAATAACTCTTCCATCAAGGCTTCAACTTTAAAATCTATAAAAACTCCTCCAACGAGGCTTTAACTTTAAAAATTTGAAAAAAAAACTCCTCCACCAAAGCTTCAACTTTAAAAATTTGAAAAAACTCCTCCACTGAGGCTTCAACTTTAAAAATTTGAAAAAAATAATCCCTTCCACCAAGGCTTCGACTTAAAAAAATTGAAATAACTCCTCCACCGAGGCTTCAACTTTAAAAATTTTCCAAACGAGAAAACTCCTCTACTAAGGCATCAACTTTAAAAATTTGAAAAAAGCTCCTCCATCGAGGCTTCAACTTTTAAACTTAACCAAACAAATTCGATACTGCTGAAAATCACTCTTAAAAATCGAATATCTGCTTATGATGTTATGAATGCTATGAATGGAATGCAATGCATCTACAATGAAACACCATGATCATGAACCCAAACACTTCCAAATCATGATAACAAAAAGATTCTCAAGCTCATCATTATATTATTGATTCAAAAATGTCCTCATTGTCTCATCAATTCTAATTTTTCAACTTTCATTTTTCATTGATCAAACTAACTTGCCCCATCTGAGTCGCACTGTACATTCTTATTTTCATAAATATCAACGCCCCTATTTTATTGCTCCTACTCTCATCCTTTCTACAATGTAGTTCTTTATTTCTTTACCAAAGTAATGAAAGAATCTTTCAGTAACATCTTTGTTAACTTATCTTTTATAATTTCTAACTCAACAATAACCCAAATGCATTGTACATTTCCTCAACAAGAATGCAGGAAAGGTAAAAGGGAAAGCAATGTAAATTAGGAAAAATAATTCTCTATTATTATAAGAAAAAAAAGGGAATAAAATTTAATAGAAATTCAAGTAGGCCATTTCAAAGAAAATTGTAAAGGAAAATCTAGATAAGGTAATTGGTACTCAAATAATGAACATCCAAATGATCATGATCAGTCCGATCGTTGACTTTTCCTTAAAAGCTTGCTCGATTAATGCCCCCAACATGTTACAGATTGGAATTTGGCCATTATTCTATGATCTTCAATGGCGTTATTCGTCCAAACTGCCTTTTTTAGGTTTTTAATTTCGAGGATTTTACCCCAATCATGAGAGCTTCAAACTATGCTAGATCTTATCTAAGCGGTCTTTCTAGGTTTTCAGCATAGATCCCACCAATAACTTAAATCGTCCTTATGGTTTTTAATTTAAGTTTTCCTTTTTTTCTTTTTTTTCTTGTTCCTCTTTTCTTTGAGCAAAATATTTTTTTGCAGCATCTGAATTGATTGGGTTTGGTAATTCATCCCCATCCATTTCAATTAAAATTAATGCCTCACCTCAAAAAGATTTTTTCATAACATATGGACCCCTCCCAGTTTGGTGTCCATTTCCATCGATGATCATGCTGATACGAAAGAATTCTTTTCAAGACCAATTCTTCTTCTCAAAAGCTTCTAGGGTGAACCTTCTTATTATGTGCTCGCATTATTCTCTTTTGATATAGTTGGCCATGACAAAGTGTTGCAAGCCTTTTTTCATCAATGAGGTTTAGCTGTTGGTATTGTTCTCGTATCCATTCAGCTTCTTCCAATTCAACCTCCTTTAATACCTTTAAATATGGTATTGCCACCTTGACTAGTAATACAGCCTCTATCCTATACACCAACGAAAATAGGGTTGCCTCAATAGACGTACGCACTAATATTCTATAAGCATGCAAGGCAAAAAGGAAACTTTTCATGCCAATCTTTGTATGTCTTAGTCATCTTTTCCATAATTCTCTTAACATTTTTGTTAGCTGCCTCTGCTACTCCATTCATCTTTGGACGATATGGTTTAGAATTGTGGTGTTTAATCTTGAACTGTATGCACACTTTTTCCATCATTGTATTGTTTAAATTACAAGCATTATCTGAAATGATTCTCTTTGAGAGTCCATATCAACATATTATCTCTTTTTTGATGAATTTACAAACAATTATTCGTGTAACATTTGTATAAGAGGCTGCCTCCACCTATTTCGTGAAATAGTTAATGACAACAAGAATGAACTTGTGCCCATTTAACACTTTTGGAGTGATTGGTCAAATTACATCCATGCCCCACATTGAGAAAGGTAATGGTGGTGCCAAAACATGCAGTTTATTCGGGGGAGCATGAATTTTATTAGCATAAATCTGACCTTTGTGGCACTTTCAAGCATAATCGACGCAATCACTCTCCATTGTTGACCAGTAATAACCTACCCTCATAACTTGCCTTGTCATCATATGGCCATTAACATGTGCCTCATATGCCCCATCATGTATTTCTTCTATTATTCTACGTGCTTCTATTGTATTTGACATTTCAAAAGTACTTGATCTCGACTCCTTTTATATAGCACATCATCATCAAGGAAAAAACCCATAGCTAAGCAATAAATGAATTTCTTATCATTATCTAACACATGCTCAAGATACTGCAAATGCTTAATGTATTGCAAGATATCGTAGTACCATGGGTTGCCGTCAACCTCTTCCTCTACCTTAGAACAGTGTGCAAGTAAGTCTTTTATAATCAACTTAATAGGTTGGATGTTAACATCAGTACCCACTTGGAACGTTGAAGCCAATGTAGCAAGAGCATCAGCAATTTGATTTTCTTCTTGAGAGAGATTTTGAAAGTGAACATTTTTTAATCGTTTAGCAAATTCTATCACATGTTTTTGGTATAGGACCAACTTCAAATCCCTTGTCTCTCATTCTTCTCAGAGTTGGTAAATAACCAAAGCTGAGTCTCCGTACACACCCGACATATCAATTTTTCTATCAATCGCTGCTTGTAAGCCCATAATGCAAGCCTTATATTCAGCTATATTATTAGTGCAACTAATCTAGGAATTACTAGAAAATAATTCCCATTTGGGGATACCAAAATTACGTCAATCCCATGCCCCAAGGCATTTAATGCTCCATCAAAATACATTTTCCAAGTTTATTTCCCCACATCTTTCTTCATCTTCTTGGAGTACTGCCATCAAATCTTTGTCTGAAAAGTTAAACCTCATAGGATCATAATATTCAGTAGCTATATCAACAAGGAATTCTACTATTACACTCTTTTTTATAGCCTTTTCGGTTACATATACTATATCATACTCAGAAAAGCATGACTTGCCATCTTGCTATCTTTCCTGACAAGGACGGCTTTTCAAAAATGTATTTCAAGGGATCCTACTTCGCTATGAGCAGTGTAGTGTGGTATAACATATATTGCCTGAGCCTATGAGCTGTCCAAGCCAACTCATCTCTAGCGGTGAATACTAAGACTTGTAATCAGTGAATTTTTTGCTCAGGTAATAAATGGCTTGCTCTTTCTTGTCTTTTTTCATCTAATTATCCTAGCACACATCCCATCGATTTTTCCCACACTATTAAATATAGAATCAAAGGCTAATCTGGGACTAGCAGTACAAGAATAGGCGGATTTGACAAGTACTCTTTGATTTTCTCAAAAGCTTCTTGACAATCATAATTCCATTCACTTGTGTTGTCTTTACGCAAAAGCTTAAAAATGGGATCACATTTAGACGTAAGTTGAGAGATGAAACGAGTAATATAATTCAGCCTTCCTAGAAAACTTCTCACATCTTTTTATGTACTAGGAGGAGACAAATCTTGTACGGCTTGTATCTTATCAGGATCCATTTCAATCCCCTTTTTACTAACTATGAAACCCAATAACTTTCCAAACTGACACCAAATGTACACTTGGTAGGATTTAACTTCAATTGAAATTTTTTCAGTCTTTCATGCAATTTTTTGAGGTGGTATATGTGATTTTCCCCTTTACGAGACTTTGCTATCATATCATCAACATAAACCTCAATTTCTTTTTGAATCATATCATGGAACACTGTCACCATTGCCCTTTGATAAGTAGCTCCAGCATTCATTAGTCCAAAAGGTATGACTTTATAGCAAAATATTCCCCATATGGTCACAAAAACAGTTCTCTTTGTCCTCAAGAGCCATCCTGATTTGATTATAACTTGAAAAACCATCCATGAAGAGAACAAAAAATATCTACTAGTGTTATCTACAAGAGTATCAATATGTGGTAAAGAAAAATTATCCTTTGGATTTGCCCTATTTAGGTCCCGATAGTCCATGCACATCCATACTTTCCCATCTTTTTTAGGTACTGAGACTATATTGACTACCCATTCAGGATATTTGGCTACTTCTAGAAATCCTGCATCAAATTGCTTCTTAACCTCTTCTTTGATTTTCAACAGCATCTTAGATTTCATGCGTCCTATCTTCTGCTCTAATGGTTTGCATTCTGGCTTTAGAGGCAACTTATGCTCTGTAATATCGGTACTTAAACTGGCATATCTTGATAAAACCATGCGAATACATCCATATATTCTCAAAACAATTCTTTCAACCTCTGCCTATCATCAGATGAGAGTGATGCCCCTACTTTGACGTCTTTTTTATTTTCTTTATCACCTAGATTAATCAGTTTCCATAAGTTCTTTATAAGGTTCTAGGGACTTCTCCTCTTGTTCCACTAGCCTCAACAAATCGAGTGATAAGGTGTTATTATCCAAGTCTTATTCATTATCAAGTTCACCAACATGAACAGAGTTTTCAAAGTCAAATCTTAAATTATCATTATCATGATTGCCTGTATGTTCATTATTTGTAAACCTGAAAATGGCTGAAAAGGTTTATCTTGGTATGTGTGCAATATGAAAGTGAAATGAAATGGGATGAAAAGGAAATGTACTAAAATGCATTTCCTTTATTATTGAAATTAAAAATGACAAAAGTAAATTAGCCTATACATATAAAATTCCCTAATGTTCTTGGGCATGAATCATTAAGGAATAGATTATTAAATTACTTTGGTAAAGGTTCAAGAACAACGGCAATTTCATCATCTTTCAGTTCTTTAGTTCAGCACTTGAAGGTGTCGAATACACCAAGGGATCTTCTTATTGACTTTCATTCTCCACCATATGAATTGATAAGTCTAAAAGAGCCTCATCTATTTCCTCAATTGGTGTTTCCTTTGGAGTATTTAGGTTGATAAATCCTCCTGAATGAAAAGTGTCATACAAGTGAGGCA
>JBBYHL010000005.1:4715201-4728277 GCA_038381835.1 Adansonia madagascariensis
ACAAAATAAAATATTTAAAGTTACAGTAACAATAATAAAAGGGAAAAGATATGGATTTCATCGCCAAAAAGAACATAATTCATTGAACCAAGATCCAATTTCCAACATGTATGGCAGCAAATTGGTAAAACAATTCAAAATTGCATCCTAAATTTCATAGGAGTATGTGCATAAATGAGCATGCTTACTTGTAATGAGCAATAAGTTACACAAGCTTACTATAATGGGCAGCATTAAAATTGTATTTCTCCATTCAAACCCCATAAAAGCAAATGCATATGTGGGTGTGTCTTTCAACAATTCATCGAGGTTTGCATAGCTGTAGCAACTGTAACGATGCAGAACAAGAAACCATTTAAAGAACCATAGATGTAATAAATCAAAACATAGAATCAAGCGAAACTTACCTATCTTCCACAAAGTTGTCTTTGAAAAAAAATTAAGCTTAATTTTTTCATGGAACACTAGGACACAAGCATTTGAGATGCTGAGCAAGAAGACTCTCTAGCCCTTTTTGGTGACTAACATTATACATCCACGAGAGGGGATTCCTCATCATAAAACCTCTCTTATCGCACTCCCTGTGCATTCACGAGTGTGTGAACATATTATTTTCAAAATTAAAAAGTAAATAGAGAGAAAAGTAAATGATGATGATGGATAATTTTTTTGAGAAATAATAATAGCTTTCATTAATGAATAGGCATGTCAACATTTATTACATTTTCAAACAAACTTTTAGCCAAAACTATTTTAGCTATTGCAGTCGGCACTTCCTTTGCCCAGTTAACATCCAACTTTGCCAATGCGTAGGCTGCGTTGTTCGAGCTCTTGGGAGTAAATTGGACACAGCACGACCTGAATTTTAGGCGATTTTCCTTTGCTTCATCTGTTATTGCACCAATTAGGGGTAAATACAGGTTGGAGCTGTTGAGCTTCTTTATTATCACCAAAGCATCACCTTCAAGAACTGTCTTCGACAACCTCAAATCAAAAGCAAATTGCAACGCACGAGCTGTAGCCATGGCCTCCAATTGGTAAAGGTTCACAACATATTTTACGTTTTACGAAGATGCTCTAATTACCGCCACTATTTTATTTCTAATAATTATGCCTATGCCTCCCAGATTTGGACAGGTATCAATTTCTCCATCGAAGTTGACCTTGTAGTTTCCGTTAGTAGGGAAAGTCCGATGGTTCAAGGTTAAGATAGACCTAATAGGTACATTGTTCTGTGCTCTGCTGTATTCTTCCATAAATTGTTTTTTAAAGCTCTCCAGTTCATGGGCATTCCTGTTGGCTTCCCTTGGACTTCTCTATTTCTGTTACTCCAAAGTTGCCAGACAGCTATTAGGAAAGTTTGTAGTTACTGATCAATGAAATGACAGCAACCTTCTTTGAACCACTATATGAACGTGTTACTGCCTGCTTCTATGCTTGCCTAGGTTTGCCCTAGTCGTTCCTCACACTTCTACTGCTGCCGGCCAATCTCTAAGTGCGTGAACCACTGTCTCTGCGTTAGTACCACACATTCCAAATCCCTTATTTGGGACTTTTGCTGACGATAGTGTTTTCCACATAGCTCTATCCTTTTTCGTGGGGGGTCTCGCCATTCACGTTTGTGGATGTCTCAATCTCCTGCCAAAGCATTTTGTAAGCACTTTTTACCGTATATTTTCCCGTGCTACTGTAATGCCGTATTACCTTGTCTGGTCTACAAGTTTACTTATTGGAATTCTGCATATGATATCTGCTTCTTGTTGTGAGAAAATTCCGTATGCTAGCTCTTCTTTCCATTGCCATTCGCTGACCTCGATTAACTCGTGGACCCTTGAGTCTTCATTTAAAACTTTTACTGGGGATTGCAATAGCTAGGTTCTCTTTTAGTAGCCATTTATCTTGTCAAATTCTGATTAGACTTCCATTGCCCACACTTCGTCTCAATCCTCTAGCAACCATAGCTTTAGCTTACTAGCTCTTAAGAATGAGCATTTTGGGAAGTACTTTGCTTTAAGCAATTTAGAAGCCAAAGTATCAGTCTTTATCAATAATTTCCGACCTTGTTTCCCTAACAATGCTAGGTTAAACTTTTCAATTTCTCGGAAACTCATGCCCCTATGTCCTTTTGTTTTGCACATTTTCATCCAGCTTAGTTAATGTATCCCTCTACTCCCCTTATGCTTCTACCAATAATTACTCAAAATTCCATTCAGATCCTTACAGAAGACCTCAGGAAATAAGAAACAGTTGATAGTGTATGTAACGATTGCTTGCAAGACAACTTTAATAAAAACTTCTCGGCCCCTTTGTGATAGAACCCTGTTGTTCCACCCCCTTTGCTTTGCTTTAATCTGTTCCTTCGGTTTCGGGAAAGCTCATTGCTTTTTCCTACTAATCATATTCGACAGCCCTAGATTCTTCTCTAGATTTACGGTCACCTGTACTCCAAATCCTTTTTGCATAGCTTGACTATTATTAGGATTGACATTATTGCTAAAGAACAAGCCTGACTTCTCAAAATTAATTTTCTGTCTTGAACTCCTTTCATAAATCTTTAGCATGTGCAACACCCTTTCGCTTTCATTTAGGTTCGCTCTGGCAAACAACAAGCTATCATCAGCGAAAAAGAGGTGCGTTATGTTTGGTCCATTTCGACTAGCTTTTCTGCCTTTTAGAAGTCCTTCTCTTTGAGCCTTTGCCAATAATGTCGAAAAACCTTCGGTGCATATCAAAAACAGATAAGGGGATAAAGGATCTCCTTGTTTGAGACTTTTACCTGAACTAAACTCATCAATAATATAACCATTGATTATAACAGAGTAAGAATATAAGTAATGTAATGCATATCATAATAAGATCAATCTATCTTATGTGGAAACCTAATTTCTTCATCGTGATCCCAATGAACTACCATTCAACTCTATCATACGCTTTGTTCATGTCTAGTTTCAATGCTAGGACTCTATCTCTTCCTTTCCTTTTTAATTTTAAAGCATGCAACAACTCATAGGCTATAATCACGTTGCCTTTGATAAGTTAACCCAGTGTGAATGCACTCTGTGTCTCACTAATGCATGAAGGAAGAAATTTTTAGCCTATTCGCTAGGACTTTTGCAATCATTTTGTAGAAAACATTACAGAGACTAATGGGTCTAAACTGGGTAACATTTCTTGGTTCTTTCGTTTTTCGGATAAGTAAAATGTGGGTTTTATTGATATTTCTCATCTCATTTAAGAATGAAGAGGCAATAGGAAATTATATCATTCCCAACGAGGTGCCAGTTGGAAAAGAAAAAAAAAAAGCAGATATACTATCCGGACCTGGTATTTTGGCTAGATGTAGTTACTTAAGCGCCAGAAGAACTTCTTCAAGTGTGAACTGTAAGATCATTGTAAAATTCATTTCACTCGAGATCTTATGCTCTACTGCCTCCACAATCTCTGCAAATAGTTGACCCTTGGGACTCAAAAAGTTGTTTGAAATAATTAATAATAATCTGTTTAGTACGATCATCATTTTCACACTATTTCCTATCTGCGTCTTCCAGTCCTTTAATGGTGTTGATCTTCCTTCTCTGCAAAGCTGCGACATGAAAAAAATGTTGTGTTTTTGTCCCATTCTCAAAGCTAATTAATCCTAGCTTGTTGTGCCCAAAAGTCTCATCTTTTTCAAGTATTACATTCAGTTCATCTCTAACTAGTTTCTCCTTTTGCAATATTTCATTCCTCTGGGGCATTTTACTCAAATTCTGAAGTTCCTTATTCAGTTCTCCAATTTTAAACTGAAATTTCGGATAAGTACTATTATGCCATTGTTGCAGACTTTCGTCAATGTTTTCCAGCTTCTCAAGTATAGACTGCCTACCAACCTTTTTCATGCATTTGCAATGATTTCTCCACAAGCGTTCTCTTTGACCCACATTGCTTTATAGCACCTCTTTCCCTTCCCCTTCTACTTTAAATTAACACTTTCCGTTGTGTATCCACCATTATTGGGCAATTATCTGAAACTGGTGCCGTAAGGTGATAGACTAAAAAACTAGGGAACATGTCACACCAAGGTTCGTTTGTGAACCCCTGTCTGGCCTCTCTCTTAAGCTGGTATTAGCCATGTTGCCTCTCTTCCAAGGATACCAAGCACTTATGAAACCCAAGTCTTCGAGCCCTGTATGGTCAAGAGATTCAAAAACATTTCCATTCGCGGTTCCCTCCTCAAGCATCTTCTAGCCTTTTCATGGGACCAAAGTATCTCATTAAAATCCCCAATGCATAACCAAGGTAGTTTACCGGTATTCCCTAGTTTTTTGAACAATTCCCAAGACTCCTTTCTTCTGCTTGTATTTGGAATACCATAAAACTGTAATTCTCCACTTTGCTGCATTGTTATCATCCACTACCATGTATATATGATTCTTTAAAAGGCTATTGAGCTTTAAAGTAAAAGCCGTTTTCCACATCATAGTTAAGCCCTCATGAGCTCCTTCTAAACTCACTCCAAAACACGCTTCCATCCCGCACTTTCGCTTAATTAAATCCACCTTTCTTTCATGTAGTTTGGTCTCGCTTATAAAAACTACATTGGGATCTTCTTTTCTCACCAAGAGCTGGAGGCTCTGACGGTACGTGGGATTGATTGACAGTTGCCACCGATTTAGTAGAATCGTCCTCCACTTCACCTTCCACATTCGTTACCTTTTTGGTTGGACCAATCTCAGTCAATATTTCCCATTCATCCGCTATAAACTCAGCATGCCTTTTCCCCAGTTCACAATCCAAACTTGGAGTGATATCTTGTTTAACGATTCTAACCCTTTTCTTCCACTTTCCTGTATCTCTAACTTTCTTTTGTTGGGTGTATTCTGGCTTGAAGCCTGTGCCTAGGCTATTGGTTACACTTTCTGATGGCCCATTATAGTTGACAAGCAGTGGTCCCGTTCCATACTCAATGCTGTCACTAATTGTCCCATTAGAACTTGCTTCCCTTCCTTTATCATCCCCGCTTTAAAAATCAGTGGTTGCCTTCTTATGAGTGTCTTTGTTTGTTGACTATCCATTATTTGATCTTTTTCCTCCTCCTTTATTTTCGACTTTGTCCATGCCCTCTTGATTGTTGCCCTTATCAATCTGAACAATTCCTTGAGTTATTGTTGGATCTCTCTCATTTTCCTTATCTGAATTAGTGCCCTTCACCATCCTCCCTGTGCTTTCCAAGACCCTTTTGCACCCCTTCTCCTTCATCATGCTGGCTTCGAATCTAATCATTCTACCTTTAGAATCTAGTTCTCCATCTTCCTTCGTTTCATAACTTGCAAAAATTCGAGGCCTTTTCTAATAGGCGATCCCTTGAGCTAATCACCATCTTGCTTTTTCACATTGGCGCTCTTCCTGCTGTTACTCACTGATACGCAATCCATGTCAAAGTGGCCTAGCAAGCCACAATCATAACGGAACAAAGGTAGTCTCTTGTACTTAAGTCTACCCATGATGACGTGTTCTTTCCCTTTATTCATTAGAAAGATGCATCTTCTCAGGAGCCTATTAATTTTAATCTCAACCCTAGTACGTATGAAGCATCCCCATCCTATCTTTTCTAGGTTGTTGTCAATGGATTTGAGCAAACCGATATTATTGCCAATCCTCACTGTTACCCCTTGGTTCATCCATTTTAGTGGCAACCCATACACGCTAATCCAGAAAGCTACGTATCAAAACTATAATCTCATGGCTTCAGTTCCATCGTACTTATTTAAGATCAAAAGATTTTTATCGAAGACCAAGGAGATCTGTCCACCACTCTGGCTTTGTCTTCCCTTGTGCTGAATTTAAACAGGAAAATATTAGCAGAAATACCACTTGGGGTTCTTTTGCTAGCTTCCATACTTTCCTTAGAGTTGCGATCATGGCATTTTTATTGAAAGGCCTCTTTGTTAACAGTTTCCCCACCACCCAACACTCCTTTGTTGTTAGGTCTTCTGATTCTTGGATACGCCCCGTTTCGATACAACCCTTCTCTTCATCCGTGAGAGTGAAATTCTGCCACACCTCTTCCAAGTCTTCTGCCATATTGCAACTATTTAACACCAACGTCTCACAGAAAATCCGGTGATTTCATGAGGCAAAACCCTTGCATACGCAAGACTGATTGCCAAGAAACTAAGGATTCCTCCTATAGAGTCCCGAGACCAGAGGAGACTCAAGTTTGTGGTTGCATGACATCAATCAATTTTGGAGAATACAAATTCAGTTTAGGTAGAAATTACACAAACTAAGTTACTCTCATTATATATATTAAATATAAGACATTCATTTTGTGAGTATTTTTTAAAAATAAATAATATAAGTAGTTTTTTTATTAAATATAATTAGTTTTTTAATAGTATATAATTTTTTAATAAAATATTTAGTATATATAAAAAAAATTAAAGCACCTAAACATTCAAATTTTATTTTATTATTTTAATTTTTTTTTGTTTTTTAATAATTTCACTGACTAGGATATAAATAAATTATAGAATTACAGATTATAGAAACTCAGTAGAATGCATGTTTTTCAAATTCAAAAACCACTTCTTATTTTTGTTTTATTTTTCTATATATCTTATATGGCATTTTTATAAATAAAAAAATATAAATATTTTTCATGTCAAGAAAAAATTACAAAAGAATTTTAGATGAAAGATTATATTTTCATCTGAGTAAAATTGCAAACAAAAATTCAAAAAATATAATTGAATGGTAAAAAAGGAAAAGAAAAAAAAATAAAGTATTATATATAGAGTTTGATACAATGGCAGTGCAAAGAAAAAGTTAAACATGCGTCACTCAGTCACTTTATTGTCGGAAATATTAATGTTTTGATTTCATCTCTTAATTCTCTCTTAATAACATTTTTATTCATTTCGTTTCATAACGAATCTTCTCTTCTCTTCTCTTCTTTCGTTTTCTTGTTCTTCTCTGCAGCTTTGTCAAGCCTCAACACCCTGCAACTCTCCAAAAGGTAATAACTTTCCCATTTCTCTGCTTTTTTTGAACTTGGGTTTCTCAAGAAACTGGCAGAAAACCGCGTTCTTTTTCTTATTTTTTAAAAATATTTGTTTGAGTATGCAAAATGGGTATTTTAGGTTCTTGAAAGGGATTTTTTTTAAAATTAATAATACATGAGCAATCTGGAGATAGGCTTTTGTTATTTTTATCTTAATCATGCTAATCGGAGAACATAAGAGAAATGAATTTGATTTATTTGATTTGAAAATGGATTTTCTTGTAGAAATTGAATTATTGTCGCAGGTAATAGTTTTTTTTCCCCCCTTTAGGATCACAGTTTCATATATTCATTTCCTATATTCAATTCTCCACTAGCTATATCTAAGTAAAAAAGAAAAGAAGAGGAAAAAAAAAAAAACCCTTAAATGAAAATCTTGGTTAGGAAGAATTACATCTCAAGAATATGTTAATGTTAGTACTTGAGTGACTTGATGCAGATGTTTGTATCCATAGAGTTGTATAACTTGTTATGTCATAAGTTTATGTGAAATAGTTATTGCTGTCACTAAATTTGTACAATTAATTTATACTAAATAAGTTAGCTTTTTTGCGGTGGAATAGAATAGATGGGATTGAAGCTATGTTATTTGGGCTTAGGTGAGAGTGTTGGATGTCCGACACGGGTGTGTCTATTTCTTTCTATGTCTTTCCATTTATTTCGAGGATCCTTAGAGGGTCATATGCCCTTGCTCTGATATGCGTCGAACATGGGTACTTTAAGCAAAATGAAGAGTCAGAGCAACATAGATTGAAAGTATGTGTTATGTTATGGGTTAAACTGGCATTTCTGGGAGTAGGACATCTTTGTTGTATTATGCATTCCTATGTAGCAAAAATGACATTGTTTTTCCTGTCGTTGTGTTAATTAAGCAGATTTGTTGCAGTGTTAGGTTTGGGGGGCATGAACAATATCATTTTAAGACATAACATACCCACACATTTCTTTAGTTTCTACTGAAAAATAATAATAAAAAAAGTTAAATTTGTATTAAATTTCTTAACTTTGCTGTGTGGAGAAGGTCTTCAACTGTAAAATTGACAAAGTTGTTCAGCATGTGTGCATGACAAACTTGAGAGACAAAATAGACAGCTTTGACTTAAATCCTATGATGGAATTGTCAACTTTTAAAATAGAATGATATCATCTCATGATATTATTTGAGAAAGACCTTAGTTTCATATTCTCTCATGAAGTTCTCTGACCAATTTTTTTGACTTCGCTAATGATATTTGGTTTTGAATCAGAGCAGCTTACAGACCATTGAAATGGATGCTGATGTCATTCATGAAGAAGGTATTTCTGGTGATGAATTCAATAGTATGGAACCGGAGGCAGGATCAAGTAGAGCTGATATACTTGATGTGATATCATCTGGTGGAGAGGTGAATGGAGAATTAGCAAATGCTAATGAGATTCTAACAAGAGTAGAATTAGATTTAGCATGTTCCTCGGAGAAATTGGTTAACTTAAGTGTACTTACAATGCATGTGGCAACTAGGGAAATTGACTTTGAATCATTTATGTCGGAAAAAGACAATATGCTGGTTGATTCTATTGAGAAGGCTCTGGAATTTGATCTCTTATCTGGAATTTTAGATTCAGAGGTTAAAGAGCTGGATAAATTTATGGACTGTCTTGAAACTTACATTAGTAGTTCCCGTGAGATGATATCTTCATTTAAGCACTTGGGAGAAGCTTTCTTCAAAACGGAGGAAAAGTTATGTGATTCTAAAGAATCCTTGAAGCAGTCACGAGATCAAGTCTCAGAAATTAAGATGCAGTCTGCTGATTTCCACAGGATTTTATCAAGTCTTCATGGAAATGAAAACTGTAAGCTACAGATCTGTTACTAACTTTATTTTATGTTTATATATTTTGCCAGTGATGTAATTAAAGAACTAACAGTAGGCAGATGCTTTAGAAGTTTATAAAATGGATTGGATGTCTTTGTTTATGAACTTGCCTCTCCCAAATACCAATGTAAAAGAGTAGTGGGAATGTTTTTGCTAACAATACTTTATTTGTTTCTTTTGCCGTTGAACCACCGCCATATCAAATATTATGTCCAAAAGAAGGAAACTGTATGTGATTTTGTGATAACTAAATGCTTTTAGAGCATATTCATATTTAACTGGTGCACATTCTGCCGGTTCTGGATAGAACAAATCTGCCTGAGATATATAATAAATGGTATTTTATGAATATTTTTTATCTTGATAGAGGTGAAAGGACAAGGGGTAAGTAAGAAAAATATTTACTTTTATGGCTTTTTCTAATGTGTGTTTATTTGTAGGGAATGGTGGAAATGGTGTGAATGTCTCAGAAGCTGATCGATCTTCTAGCCCTAATGCAAAGATAAAAATGCAAACTATTGAACAGCAAAGGCATATTTTGAGAATGCTGGAGAAATCTTTGGCTAGGGAGATTGACCTGGAAAAGAAGTTGGCAGAATCTAGGCAAATTGAGGAAGAGCTGAAACCGAGGGTACTCTCTTTGGAACAAGCGATGATCTGCATCGAGGATGAGGCAATGGAGGTTAGTGAAAGGTTGTTTGAAGCACAGAATGCAGCAGAGGTGTTTATGGGGATTTCAAAGGAGCTACTTGGTCAGCTTCAACTTGTCCAGTTCAATTTGAATAGTTCAATTCAACGAGAAACTGAGCTACGATCGAAGCTTGAAGATTCCACCGAGAAGTTGAAAGTCAAAGAAAGTGCATTGCGGAAGCTTGCAAGTAGCGATACTAGAGTTAATGACTTTCTTCTAGCGCAGGCAGACAACTTAAAATCAAAGTTGACTGAAGTTGAAAATAAGTTCATTCTTGCGGATTCCGAGGCATTCACTTTGCGTGAGAAGACAGATTTATTAGAGAAGCAACTTAAAGAATCCGAGTTAAACTTGTTAAATGCAAAAGCTTCTCTTGATGAAAGTCGGGAACAAAATCATTCTTTATGTTCTCAACTCCAGACATCAGAAAATGTTACTGCTGATTTGAAAGAGAAGTTATCTCAAGCTCAAAATAGAGCAGATAATGCTGAATCCAAATGCAAATTATTAGGTGAGGCTAACATGGAACTTAACGAAGAGCTGAGTCTTCTTAAAGGCCAAGATATAACATCTGAAAAAGTGGAGTTACTTGAGAGGCAGTTGAAAGAATCTGAGATCAGGTTATTGAATGCTGTGGCTTCTGCTGAAGCTAGTCAGGAGAAGCTAAATATGTTGTATTCTACAATTGAAGATATGGAAAATTTAATTGAGGATCTAAGATTGAAGGCTTCAAAAGCTGAAAAACGTGCTGATGGTGCAGAAGATAAGTGTATCATATTATCTGAGACTAATGCTGAGCTAAATGAAGAATTGGGCTTCTTGAGGAGTAGACTGGGTTGCTTGGAGGCATCTTTAAATCAGGATGAGGAAATAAAAATGGCAACTGCAAGGGACATAGGCATTCGTACCAAACTGATGGCAAATTTGGTCATGCAACTGGGCATGGAAAGAGAGCGCCTTCACCGGCAGGTATGCTTGCTTGACCTCCAACTTGTCTTAGTCTGTGTTAATTTTCAATGTGGATTTCTAACTGAGACATGCGCACTGTTTGCCATCCTATTGATCACTAGAGGTCTTGAAAATGTAACAAAAAATAAGTTGAAAGTCTGAATGAACAACTATATGGTATGGGGCCTATGGGCTATATTAAGATTGAAAATGACTCGGTGCTGGGTCAAAAAGTATCCTTAACCATCATACTTTGCTTCACCTTAATTGAATCAATAAAGACAAACTATTTTTGTGGTTATTCTACATAAACATGCTTTAACCTTCATGAAACCTTTGTCAATTGGACAATATGGTATGATAGCATGTGGAAGCAGTTGTTCCAAAACTGAGTTAAAAGTTCTTAAAAACTGTTTAACCTTTTGTGGATTTGAAATATGAATAAGCATTTCACCAATATGCATTCCCTTCTAAGTAATCTAAGATGCAAACTATATACTCCTGTAATTGCATCAAGACAAATTAGCGCAGCCTTGCATGGTGTTAATTTTAAGATTTATAATAATGATTATTTAAGAGTTCTTTTTTTAATGAAATTTTACTTATTGTACCAAGTAGAGATTAGAACATGTCTGCTGAAGATAGAACGGGTTTTTGACAACCTTTAATTATTTTAGCACTTTATCTGAACAACACCTGTCTTGCTAAGCAGATATCTGGACTAACTATGGAAAATAAGATTTTGGTAGTGAAGTTGAAGCAAACAGAGAAGGACTACTCTATTATCGGGAGCCATGAGAATAGGGGAAATGTCAAGGAATTTTCGTTTTCAAAGCAAGACTCCAGTACTGCTTCTGCAAGAGAAACTAAGGAAGAAATAACCAACTCGTCAGCCAGTGGTTCTGAGGTAGGCTTTTGCTAATTCATTTCTCATATCAGTTAGTGCAGTTGTTCATGAATTTGATTGCCATCGTATGTTTCATGGTATAAAGTACTCATCTGGATGATACTTAAGTTGGACATAAATCACTTCAAATATGCAAGTTTATGGCCGTCTATCTGTCTCATCTGTAATCTGAAAGTGTTTCTGTCAAATGGGCTAGTTGCAAATGAACACCTGCTGTCCTTGCAGTTTGCTTTGCCAAGGAGTTGGTTGTCCTGGTTAAACTTGCTAGATTGTTTGTTTATTGGATGGTTTAAGTGGGTTTTCCAGATGCTGCATTGTCTGGTGGCTGGTGGTGAAATAAATTCCTTAATGACTATGAGTAGTCAAAGGCACTGTAAATGAATTTTAACATTTCTAGAGAGGGAATAGGTGTATAATGTGTAAGTGTAGTTAAAGGCACTCAGTTTTTTAATCTCCTTTGCTCATCTATGATTCCATTGATAGATGCAAGCACATGATATTTAATGCTGTGTATGTAGAGCAAATGATTTCAGCTATGGCTACTTTTCACGGTTTATCCTGTAATTTTTGCTGCCTCTAGGATATGTGCATTCTTTACATGTATGGTCATATACCATATATTCTACCGACTCAATTTCCAAAATTAGACATAGCTGTTTGAGTTTACAGAACCCTCTTGCGTTGTTTTGCCTGAACTCTTTTCTTGGTTTGTTTGTTTATTTGTTTTTCTTTTCTTTTATTATTTTTTCAAGGCCCTTCTGCAGAAAGCTAGATGAAAAAATAAAATAATCTTTTATGTTTGGAGGGGTACATTGATAGCTTATTTTTGTAGCATCTTAATATTGTTTGTGCTTGGATCTTATCTATTGTCGATAATACTCGGTTCCTTGTGAAGGAGTCGAAGTTCTGGCTGAGAAGGATCGATGATCTCTTAAATGCACCCACAGTATGGGAAGAGATAGAAAATAGAAAACTAGAGAAAAGGAGAGGAAATAACACAAACAATCCAAAAACTGATTGAATATAGTCTTTTAAGTTACAAATTATATGAGTTGTCTAAAACCTATTGTAAAACCGTCCTAAAATTTTATATAAAGCTCTATTTTCTTAGGTAGGTATGCCTAAAATCCTTAGGTGGTGGTCTTCCATCAACATTATTCTTTTATTTTTGTTGGCTGTGTTTTGCGAAGATTTCTTTTTTGTATAATCGACAGAAATTAAACGTTGTTCTCAATGTTGTTGGTGTGACGTACCATTTGCAGCTGGACAAGACTACCGAATCGGTTGGTGAGTCTGAAGTGAGACCTGCAGATGCCACATCTGAGTACGAGACTGTGAGGAGAATAGATGCAAGATTGCTTACATTCAAGCATATTTCCTTGGCATTGCTCGTCTTGCTAACTTCGGCAGCAGCATATTATTTCCAGAAGCAGAAACAACTATTTTAGTGATATGACATGTGCATTCCTCCTTTGTTTTATCTAATCTTGACGAGGTTTTTACTCATTTCTCTCCTGTACTGAATCTGTTTGAAATTAGGAATCAAATTTCTACCTAGCTGAAATGGTACGAAGCCTCAAACCCTTAGAATATGCAATCTTCTCTACCTATGTTCTTTGACTTTTTATTTTT
>JBBYHL010000005.1:4739060-4758872 GCA_038381835.1 Adansonia madagascariensis
GTCAAAAAATAAATGTAAAATAATATTTTTATGTAATTGCTTATTTTTAATTAATCATATTAATTATATAATAAAGTATTTTTTAGTAATTTATTATATAATAAAATGTTTTAAGATTATAATTAAATAAATAAATCATTTTATTTTGAAATAAAACTTATAATAAAAATTAAATAAAATATATAATAAAAACAAAAGTATCTCTGCACTATTTATAAGCCCTCCAAGGCTGTAGTGAATAAACAGGGTACAAGCATGATTAAAGCATTCTCACCATGCTGGTGGCTTGTAAGCCGATCAGCATCTGCAATGAGGGTGTACTAGGCTTACGTTTTGATTCTAAGTTTAGCCTGAGTCTATTGGGCTGCAAGCATCTAAATTTTGAACTTTATAACTGAAATCATCAGAGCCCAATAAAAATGGAGCCTCAGAATTTGGAAAAGATTTAGGAAAGTTTTCTCTTTTAATATACCCTTAGCTCAATTAAGGAAAGTTTATTTTAAAATCCAAGTATCTAATTTAAGATTATCGATGGTATTAATTGATGTGTATCAATTTATTTTTCAACGATGTGTATCAATTTTGAAAAAAAATAGAAAGATATCAATATTGCATTGTTTTAATTTTGTATTAATCTGTATTAGTCATAATAATTTGTGTTAATCAATACTAATTAATATCATCTATATTGATGAATAGATTAAATTTGATTCAATTGAGCTTTGAAAAAGATTTTTCAAACTTGAGCTCAGCTCAATTTTTAATTAAAAGAATTTTAATTATAAAATATATTTAAATTTAAAAATAAAAATTAATATTAAATATATTAAAAATGAATTTAAAAGTCTCATCAAATCTGATTGAATATTGGCCTGTCATAGACATGTTCATTAGTTGGATCGAGCCGTGACCTCAATTTTTATTTTTTACCTAAACCTAATTTAATCCAAAAACTCTTATCACCATTTAAAAAATATTAAAATTATTTTTTATATTAATATTGATATATTTTTATAATTAAATTTAAATAAAATATTTTTATTAAATAAATAATAATTTAAATCTATTTAAAATTATAAAATATGTTCAATTTTCTAAAGAAAAATTGTCAACTTGGTATCTTTCATTTTATCATGCATGCTAGCTTTTTGAACTAACATACTTAATCAAATGCTAACATAGCGATCATTAACCAATTAAAGCTTGACACGTAGCTATTGATTGTCACATTAACATTTGACTAACAATGTAGTCCAAAGGACCAATATGCATGATAGAATAAACGTAGGAGTACCAAATTAAAAATTTTTTCTTTAGATACCAAACTAAAAATAGAGTTAATGTATAAAGATCAAATAATTAGTTAACCTAAATAACAATAGGTTAGCTTTCTAGGGAAATGCTAAACTTCTTGGTTATGTTCACTCAAGTAAATATTATAAATATTTTTTAAATTTTATTTAATGTACATTATTGTTTATTTTCATATATAATCAACAAAATTTTTAAATTTTACAAATAATATTGAACAATTACCATATAATTGTTAGACTAATTTTGTTGGTAGATAAAAATCTCATATTACCAGCAACTTATTTAAGGAAAGTTTAACGAGTTTATATAAGCATAGGTTGAGGTTCCCAAAATGAAAAAAAAATAATTATTTCATTATTTTTATTAAATTTTGTAGAAGTGATTGATTTAATAAAAAACCTTTTCAAAAAATGTTTTGAGTGATTAAAAGGTATCAACAATCACTGTTAACCAAACCCATTTATTTATTAAGATATAAATATTTAGCTATTGTGAGTTTCAAAGTTTAATATACTACCATAATATAACATTCCTTTGACCAAATATGGTGCATATAAGTAAACTTCCATTCAAAATTTAATAGCCTAGTCTAATATAACTTGTTTTTATAATGCAGTACCTTATATGTATGGGAAAAATATTAAATATATAATAAAATATTATTAATATGATGATTTAAAAAAATAATTAACAACCATGTCAATTTTTATCGGTTCCTAAAATTTTTCAACTCCAGATTTTTATATATATTATAGATTAATATATGAATTTTAAATTTTAACATGTTTTATTTGTATTAATTAATTATTTTTTAAAAATTAACATATTATAGATGAACAGATTTTAATCTTTTATAACCAAACTTGTAAATATATATACACACATATAAACGAGGATTAGGTTACAACAATGTAAAATAAATTGTTTTACACTTTTTTAAATAATTTCATGTATAATTAATATTTTGATAAATTAACTATTAAATTTGATAATTTACTCGTATTCATCATGCACAAATAGTTTCAAATGAATTAAATATCTCTATTATCTTGATCGAGAATAGTATCTTTTTCAATACATATTGATGTTTAAAGTTTAATGCTTATCAATCAAACGGTTAAACAAATTCAATTAACTTAAAATTTGGCATGCATAATTTATAATAGAACATAAAATTCATGATCGGATTAATAAAATATAAATTTATAAAAAGATATAAAATACTATAAAATCAAGTTAATTTTATATTGATATATAACACTTCATATTTATATATTTATATATATTCATCCACGTTTCGAAATAATAATCCATTGTGTTCACCTTTAGCTATGTTTTCTCTCTAATTGTTTCAATACAAGTATATTAACTAATTGAATAAAAGTAAACTACTCAATTTTGCCATATTTTCTCTAGCACAATTTGTTCACATATTAGGGCCACATTAATCTTTTATACAAAAGTCATTCCTTATTAGATAAAAATAAAGTATTATCCATTGTATTTCAATGTGCAAAGTAAGAGCTAGCTCTATATGTGTCAGCCAAACAATGTACTTATTATCTAATCAAATGGAGCTTTGAATTATAGTGCAAAAGAAACGAAAAGGGAAGAAAACGAAGTCTTGATTACATGCTAGAGAAAAGGCATGATTTAGGACATGGGTCCTTCCCGGCGTCATATTTTTAATCCACAACAGTTTTACACGTATGGGTTTGTGATTTTAACTTTTCCTTTCTCTCTCTAAATTCTCCTTTAATCTTCTTCGTCTCTCTTCTTCAATTTTCTTCTCCGATAAATTTTACTTCCGTCATCGTCTTTCTTTATTGTTGTATTGCACTTTTTTATATAAAACTTCAATTTTTTTCCAAATTAAATAGATAATATATTCCTTTTTATTTTTCAAAATATTGACGAAATGTCCGATTTACTAACCAGCTTATATTTCCGATTGAAGTGAAATCATCAAAATAAAAAATAAAATTGGCTTTGTTTTTTCGGAGCGAGAGAGACATAACTTCCTTTAATACCCATCATCTTCAAGACCATTTTTTGTTGAGTACGGCCCGTATCAAAACAAGGAAAGAAAAGTTTTAGGAAAAACAAGGAGAGAAGTTTTAGTTTTGCAGTAGGAGAGAGAGGAAATTAAAAACGTAAACCAATATCTTACGCGTTGAAGTACAAAAATGGCACGGATCAAATAATTGACTTGTTTTAATTTTATTAGTTAAGGATTATGGTTAACGTAGCAGTAAAAGCTCTTGTTATAATTTTTCGTACAAAGGGTTGGAAGGGCTGTTCGTTAGGACAAATTTTTATTTTATTGAACGTAATTGGCTGTCGATGGTACTACGAGCCACGGCACAAAAATTTTAAAATTTTTTCTTTAGATTAATTTAAAAATTAAAAATTAATATTTATAAATTTTTATAATTAAAGTTAAAAAGATATTATTTTTATTATTAAATAATAATTTATAAATTTATAAATTTTTTTTTTTAAATTCAATTTGTAAGGGCTGTTCTTAGTCTATGGACAAATCTAAATATAATGATCAAAGATACTAATATATTTGAATAATTGGTGGAAGGGTTTTCCCTTCATCGTCTTGCATTTTATGACTGAAAGGATCCAACTATAAAATCGATACGATGAAAATCTCTATCACCGGTCATCCAAATGCAGCATAAGACAAAGGCAAAGAAGTTGTATGCAATTTGAACTTTTGGAGCATTAATGGTTGGGGCAAAACACCATAGCAAAAATTGCACATCAATAGACTCATCAATAAAACCTTGTTGCTTGGAACCAGGAGGATGGGCCACTTGAAGGGATCAGTCTCCAGCGCACTACAATCTCGAATTTGTGGTGTAGGTGCATCCTAATCTAATAGACTTCCCGTGTGGTGGGCTTTTCTATTTTGGTTGGATGAAATTTTTCTAGGTTTTTCCTAATCAGCAACTTTGTCGTCAGGTGAAAGCTGCTGGTTTATATTTATGTAATCACTATTCTGGCCAAAACCCAGACTGAAGTGATGCAAGTCGGCGATGACATGTTTTGTATAGAGCTGTTCATGGTCGAGCAATTCACCCAACTCATATTAGATCAAATTTGAATAAGATTTTTCATAGATGGTATTGATTTGATTCGATTCAAAATATTATTTATATAATAAAATAATTTTTTATTTAAATTTAATTATAAATATTAATAAAATTAATTTTTAAAATTTGAATAGTAAAATGAGTTTTCAGATCGATTTGAATCTGATTTTTTTCGAACGAAAGCTCAATTTATAGACACGTCTAATTTTGTGATTGAAACATTTTATTTCTTATATTTAAAACATAGTTATTGTAAACACTGATTTAATTCAATTAATTTATACAATTATCTTTAAAAAGTAACTTTTAGTAAGTTTAAAATTCGAATTTCAATGTTTTCAACCTATTTTTCCTTTCTCGAACTATGACCTTTGTAAAGAAAAACAAAGTTCTTGTGCACGACCCCTTGATTTCTAACTAATTAATTGAATGGTTAAGCACCGTTTTCTTACCAGTTAGGACACAATGATTGCCTTAACAATATTTGATCGTCTCAAAAATTATTAATTGTTCAATTATTGATTAACCCAAAGATCCTGCTCTAAATATTTTATTTTTTTTGGCTTTGACAAGAAGGCTGAAAATATGGTGCTTCGTTTGTTTGCACCCTTTACCTGTGAAAGCAGGCACGTGAATGAGGTTAGTTTATATGGTTAAATGACAGCAACTGCCATTAATGGTGATCAAATGACATAATCTAAATTTAACTCAATTGGTTCATACAATTAACTTTAAGAGATGATATTTAGTAAATAAATTCATATCCCAACGTTTATAATTCCTTCTTCTAAACTCAATCTGTGACCTCTCTTGGATAAAAAAATTAATGGTCATCCCAAGAATCAAGGATTGAATGTACAAGTTCAGCACTTTGAACTAGGTCTTTCTTGCTTTCTAGAGAAAAACAAACTGGTTCAAAACAGAAGTTCCAAGTTCAAACTGTCGGCACTGATTTTGATCGAACAACAAGAACCAGAAACTGGTCTGGGGGAAAGATTCATCGATAAAAAAAGATTAGAAAGGATCATTATCCAACAAATAACAAAGACCAAAAATCCTGATTACATATGATCAAGTGGTGCTCACGTGTCAGAAAGACCCGTTACAGAGGACCCAGAAAGCCATGCTTGACTGCCAAGTATCATCACCTAAAAACGGCGAGTACAATCTTTTCATAAAAAATACTTGAAGTAGATCACAACTTCATATTACATTATATTCCAAAAGCCAAAGCAGAAACTGTGGGTCCCCGGCCCACCCCAAAACTAAGCTAACCACAAGATAAAGTAACAACTCTTTGCAGCCACTAACTTGCTGCCATGTGTCTGTAAGAGGATTCTCCCTCCCACTTGGGTTTTCCATACAGTTAGACCTCCCCTTCCTCACTTTCTCTTCACTGTGCTCACACTCAAAAGTTTTAGTTGAGTTTTGCGAACTTGTGTTGTAAGAGATGTTGAAAGAGGAGACTAGTGATGCTGCTGGTGGTGGCAACAACTGGGCACGTGTCTGTGACACGTGTCACTCTGCAGCTTGCATGGTGTACTGTCGAGCAGATTCGGCCTACCTCTGTGCCGGATGTGATGCCCTTGTGCATGCTGCAAACCGGGTGGCCTCGCGCCATGATCGTGTTTGGGTGTGCGAGGCATGTGAGTGTGCACCAGCTGCCTTCTTGTGCAAGGCAGACGCTGCATCCTTATGCACAACATGTGATGCTGAAATCCACTCTGCCAATCCACTTGCACGTCGCCACCAGCGTGTCCCGATTCTTCCGATTTCAGGATGCCTATATGGCCCCTTGGTCAATGATCAAGGCAGTCTAAAAATGGCATCAGCGGCTGAAACAGAAGATGATTTTATGTCCACGAAAAGAGACGACACAATTGCTGAGGATGAGGATGAGGCAGCTTCATGGTTACTGCTGAATCGCGGGAAAAATAACACCAACCAGAACAACGTGTTCTTGCTCAGTGGGGAGGTTGATGAGTATCTGGACCTTGTGGAATATAATTCAAGTGCTGAGAATCAATTTACCGATCAGTATAACCAGCAACAAGAACATTATGCTGTTCCACACAAGAGTTATGACGGTGATGGTGTTGTGCCGGTTCAGTCCGGAGAAGCCAAAGATCTCTTGCAACAGCAGCAGCAACATCAGAGTTTTCAGTATGGCCTGGATTACGATTCCTCTAAATCTGCATACAGCTACAATGGTTCCATTAGTCAAAGTGTAAGGTTTATTACAAACAACTTCCTTAGCAGTGATTTGCATTTGAAGTTTTCGTTACGTGTGGCATGCAAACCCAATGATAGTATTTACTTCATCCAACCTCGTAAATTTCATTCATACCATGTTTTTTATTTCAGCTTAAACATGCAATTTTCATCGGTAGCTTTGGAAATCTTGAATTTGTTTTCTAGCTCTTATACAAGTTAACCACAGATAGTTACTTTCGACGAATTAACCATGCCCAATTCTCTACAAAGATCTAACTGTTTTATACTAGTAGTTTTTAGGCCTGTTCCGCAAGCTTTTAGAGGTCTTTTTCCATTGTTCTTTCATAAGTTCAAGAAACATGAATAACCCTGGCGAAGCTAGATTTCCAAATCTAAAAAATTTTAAGTTATCTTTATGTACAGTTTGAAGGAATTCTTCTTCATCCTATGCTATGTTTGCTAAGGTAAAGGATGTTAACTACATATCAACAAATTAAAATCCACAGGGTATTTTCTTTTATTTTTTTTTCCTTCTCAACTTTATTAGCTTATTCTTTTTTACTTTACCTTTCTTCATAAAGAGCAGAATCGAATGGCATAAATATCTTCGCACTTTTGCGTTCTTTTCCCTTTTGTTCCAGGTCATACATTTAGGCATATGTATAGTTTAGCTCTAAATTAAGTTTTACTGATCAAAAAGGCATTGGATCTGAAATCATTGATCTTGTACTCAAAACTTTAATTCTGCTTTAATTTCATGTTCACTATTCAAGCTAAGAAAGTCTATAAAGACTAGGAAATTTTTCTAACTCAACACTGTAATAATAAGTCCTACTACTAGTAATAAACTTCTTCTGATTTATACTATGAAAAGCATAAAAAGCATATCAAGTTTCATGGTTGTATTTTTCCAGTGTTTATGAGAATATTAGAATCAGAATTGGTTCAATTTTCCTAACAGTCTGATACAAATTGCCAGATCCTATGTCATTAGTAAGTTAAATGGTGATTCTAACTTTCCCTAAGCCATGTTTAGGTATCCCTTTCCTCTGTGGATGTTGGCATTGTACCAGAATCAACTATAAATGATATCTCAATCATGCAAACAAGGCCTCCTAAAGGTACAATCGACCTCTTCTCCAGACATCCCATTCAGATGCCGCTGACCCAACTTACACCAACAGACAGGGAGGCCAGAGTTCTGAGGTATAGAGAGAAGAAGAAGACAAGGAAGTTCGAAAAGACAATAAGGTATGCTTCAAGGAAGGCATATGCAGAAGTGAGACCTCGGATCAGGGGTCGGTTTGCAAAGAGAACAAATGTTGAAATCGAAGTGGACCCAATGTTCTCCACAGCAGGAATGACAGAAACTGGATACGGCATTGTGCCTTCATTCTAAATGCAGTGAGAAAAGGGGGAAAAAGGATAAAGAAGAGAATGTACGAGTTAATAGTAAAGCTCTAATGTTGATAATGTGTCTTTCTTAATCTAATTGGTCTGAATCAATTACATAGTATATGTTTTGGTGATTTTTTTAATTGTCTAGATCATGCTACTGCTATCTTGTAAATGTATATATATCTATAATTTTGAAATTTTAGTTCTTTGCAATTACAAATATCCATTTCTTAGTATTCCATGTTTTGCTATCGTTTCAAATATTAGGTCAATAGGGAAAGAAATAAAACATCAAAGACTTTCCATACTAAATGGATGGCTTACTATACTGACCTTCAAGAAAAAAAGAATTCACTATGATACCTTTTCTGTGAGGGGAAAAAAAGGAGCAAAGTTGAAGGCGGTGGATGATAAGAGGATCCAATAACAAAATTGTGGCCAGCTTCTTATTGCAAGATTATTGATACCTATGTTACTCAGACTCAAGTTGAGTGTCAGATACAATATATGTCCGACATAGGTATGCTCAATTTTTTCTAAGTTTTTCCATATATTTGGAGGATAGTATTCCTATACCCATGTCTGAATATGTTTTAGACACGGATGTCGGACACGAGTAATTCAACAAAAATAAAGAGTCGAAGTAGCATAGATTAGCACCTTAGAGAGGCCTTTGGGTTAGCTCCATTTTTCTTTTCACCGGCTGAAGATTCCTTGTGCATACCTTAGATAAGCAGAAGAGTGTCTCTGTCCGAAAAGAAAAAGCAACTTACTTGCAGCATTTTTCCCCCTTTTTTAGATAACAATGCAATTCAGAAATTATAGCACAAGTAGACAAAATTAAGTTATAAAACAGCACTGAGTAAGTCCCTTGTAAAAGGTTACTCTGGCTATGACATTGAGAGAGGCAGAGATAAGTGAATCTTGGAATTGAAAGCAACCTATCCCACTGCTATTCCTGTAAAGCAAGAACCATAATTTACTCATGCTAAACTATTAAACAAGAGACTTATCTATCATAATGCAAACTTGAACAATATCATTTAATCCATCCCTTAGGGTTCTAGGATCTTGGCATATATATATATATATATATAAGGTTGGACATAACATGTAGACAATTTGCTTATCATTATGGACTAAATTAAAGATTACAGGTACCTATTACCTTTTTCATTAATAAGAACAATCATGATAAGCATTTTAGTTTCCTTACATTAGACATAAATATGAAAGCATCTACAAATGCTTCTAATAGAATATTCAGAAGGCATTTTTCTACGAACATATATGTCACAATCTGAGATTCCTTGGTTTTAGTGACCAACATACTGATTGATGTAAAGCTTATGTGGTTTCATCCTTCCTTAAGACTAGCAAGTTTACATTAAAGAAGCTTTAGGTTTGCTACATGTCCGTACAGTATGATTTATATTGGACAATTTGGAACTTATATTAAAGGTAAAAAGGCAACACTTCAGACAAGATTGGATCGAGACTATTGCTCTAGAAAATGTTTAAGGTATTTACCATTAATATCATCTTCTTACCAATATACATGGTAATGATCATGTAGGCACCATCCTGCACAGTCAACAACTTCTCTATCATGTAGCTGGGATTAAGGGTGGAAAAGTTGCAACGTCCTCCAAAATGGCATATATGCTTTGATTTGAAACATTAAAAGCTCTCACAAAAGTAGAATTCCCCTTGTCATGTACAAATGAAATAAGACAAAATTACAACAGTGCAAAGATTAAAAGTTTACTGGAAGACCTTAATTCATGGCTGCAGTGTATCATGCCTGTTGCATTCTGTGAATATCAGCAGCCCTTGTTGAGCCTTTTTTCTTTAACTCAAGGTCCTCCTCGATCCTAGACGTTGAAGTATCCATTTCTGCAAGGCCATTTGTAGAGTATCATTTCCTTTGTCCATACAGTCCGCATTTCAACCAAGATTCTAATTTGCTAATGATTCGTACAGTCACCCACTCTGACAGTGGGTACTGATGTAGATTGGTTAGTTCAAAGCCTTCATTGAATATGTCCAGGGTTTCAGAATTAAGTAGAATGAGAAGCCAACTTCAAGGAGCTACTCAACAAAAGATATGTGGGTTCCCATTAATCTTATTTAAAATGATGCTGCACTTTTCTCACTTTTTGAGGAATATGCATAAAGGAAACAATTTTCAGCCACATGCAAAGGAACATATAATATTGTCAAAGGGAGCTATCACTTTGCCCAAAACAGTGGTACCTCTCAACATAACACTTGTAGCATTCTAACTTGATCATGCTTTTGTTTCTGTTGCTTTAATGTACATTAGTCTTCTGTCAAATACTCTAGTAAGCAAGCATTGGCTTTAGCTTCATGCTTTACTTATTTGAAAAGATTATGCCACCGAAGATGTCGACATGGTGAAATATATACCAGTATATCTGCATCAGAAAAAAAAAAAAAAAATTGAAGTGGATGTCCTAAACTGCTAAAATTTTCCTTAACATATAAACAGAAGGTCTTTTTTTTTTTTTTTTTTGGTGGCCTCCGGATAAACATAAGTTTAGTCACAGCAGCAAAACTCTGTAGGTGCAATTAATTAAATTTCCCATGATTTTCTATGTTGAACTAGTGTTACAAATTTCAGCTAATGAACAGGTGAGACATTTCTTCCATGTTTCTCACAAGTAAAAGAAAAAAAAAAAAAGAGAGAGAGAGAAAGGGGATAATTCGCCAGTGAAGTGTGCACTGACAGTGGAACCTTATAGAAAAAAGCAATTTGCACTTTGCACTTTTCACAAAGGAAAAGATATAAAAGAACAAAGTTCAGCCAAGCAAAGTGGAAAGGTTTGTGGAGGTCATTGTTTAATACCTCAAAAGTTCGATCCCTGGTCAAGCTTATTTTTTCTTCATAAGCTCCAAAATGATCCGAATATCAATTTCTGGTTTGTCATATGTTCAGCATCATTGCTTCCCTTCAGTCATTTACACACGGATTCTTTGTTGTTCAATTTGAGGCCTCTAGTCCCTATGATTAATCAACAGCAGTCAATACTTTTAAAAACTCACACTTGATCTGCATATAAGCCACTGAGTGGACACAATAGTAATTCAACAAATATCTGTCAGTTTTTGAGACTGATACCATACACCATAGTCAACTAAGTTGATAAAATAAGTTCCAGGTCTATCAGCAGAAATCCTTGCCAACCAATGGATCTTCTTGGTATTCACTATAAAAGATTACTTCCTAAGGGTTAAATTGATTAACCACTTTCTCTCTTGTAGTGCTAGCATTCATATTTATACAACAATTTCCATATCAATTATTTTTGACAGATTTTCAGCCTAGAACTTCAAACAAAACTTCTCAAAGTTAAAGGAATCATGTGAGCTAGAGATTGCACTGTCAACGACATGGATAACAAAATAGAGCTTTCTCAAAATTTCGAATTAAGTTAAGTTCACCACCATCCAATATCAGCAAGTCCTGCAACACCAAAGTAAAATGCCTGTCTATTGCATTGCTGTGCCCCATACTACAAAAATGAGTTGTCAGTTCTTCGGAAATAACACTAGATTGAACCTGGTTCAATTTAAGTCAGTTAAGATTTTTTTTTTCTTTTAATTAAACAGAATGTGTTACATATATAGAAAATACTAAATTATTGAATTATTTTTGTTAAATAAAGAAAAAGCATGTTTGCTTGGGATATTGAATATTACTATTGTGTTTAGAATTCCTAAACAAACGATGTCCGATAATGGGACGCCTAAACATCTTTAGGGTGCATTGGTGCATAGGCTGATGGATAGGATCGGATGAAATCCCATGTTTGATTTGGATTTATAAGGATTGGATTGCTAAAAGGATTAGTCATTCTCCTAGTTCAGGATGATTCAGTTCTCTCAAAAAAGAGAGGAATATTTTTAATCCTAAGGGATTTAATAATACATACCAAACGTAAGATAGGATGATATTATCTAATCCAATCCTATCCATAATCTTGTGCACCAAACATGCCATTAATATCTTATACGTTACTATCTTAAGTCAGTTACTTTATGATTTCCTGGGTAAATATATTTTTCAGCCAAATTGCAATTTAACATGATTTGAATAATTGAGAATCTTGGATATCAATTCTGAAGTGAGAATGAGATTCCCCACAGAAGATAGACGTGTGAGATCACAAGATAAAACCAAACCAAGGTTACTTTGTTATATGTCCAAATCAAAATCACAGGAAACTCCTCCAATATCTCTCGGACCGAAAGCATTGCCGCAAACTATCTTCATGCCATCTAGGATTAAAGGTGCAGCTATCTCCAAAAAAGTACAATGATATCTAAGGTCATAATAGACTTCTTAAGAATGAATGTTCCATAACTTGCATCTTCCTAGACAGAGCTTTATTAAGATTCCTCATCCACTAGCAACGTTAGTTCATTGTATCCATGTACCTCTAGATGTAACAACAGAATCTTGCAAAATCCTGCAAAACTTTGTCTCTTGCATACATATCTATAATTCACTTTCTCTCCGTATAGCATATGATTCGTAGTAATATATTTTTCTTGCATGAGATATTATTTGGGAGCATATAGTGAAGTAGCTAATGAGAAGCTTGTTCTTACAAAGAAAATGATATGTCTGATCCGCCTTTTACTGATGTACTCAAAAGTTATGCCACATTAAAAGCAATTAAAGATCCTAAACTACCATGTATATGCCAAAGTGACTCTAGGATTTGGATCAAGCTAAAGGACTCTTTTGTGGTAATTTACCTATCAACAAAAATGATGTAAAAAATTAGTGATAGCAAATTATATCGAATTTAGTTCCAACTCCTAAGTGTTATAACCAAGGGAAAGCATAACAGATTTAAAAACATCAAATATTGACTCATAATCAGCTCAAAGTCACCATCTTCCGTGCCACCAAACAGAAGTAGCAATAATTCTACGTGGACTAGGTAGCGTATATCCATCCGGCATGACACCATATCCGATAACCATGGCCTTAAGAAAAAAGGTTGGGAAAGTTATTCAGATTAGGTTCAGCATAACCTTTAGTTGAGATGGCATCACGACATTATCACCTGCAGCCAGGCTTTTGCTACAGGTGAGGCAGAAGCTCCCATCTCACCTCCCTTAACCATCCCCTTCCATCCTTATTTTTCATCACTTGACCCAAATTGTACCGCAGCATAATTTATTTCAATAGATCAAGAATTCCAATCTAACGTTTAAGAAGCACTACAAGTAAAATTTCAGAAATCAAAGAACCTTTTTAGAATTGCCTAACTGCAACATATACTAATTAGAATATAAAAAGAAGATGCACTAAGTAACAACTATAGGATTTTCCAGAAATATGTGAGCTGCGAAAAATCTATCTTGAACTTGAAATCTTATTTGTATAAATGCATATAGATTGTGCGTAAATATATATACAGATATGACATTGCCAATGGACTCACTGCCAAAGTGGATCATTAATTGAAGATGCGTGTATTAAAAGCTAAACCTGTCAGTCACTACATGCAAGCATTTTATAGAACAGTAAAATTGAATCAAAAGGATGAAAAGTAATATAAAATGCATATCTGCATGAAAAGCATTATTGCATTTTGGAACTTAGCCTCGAAGAATTTTTTTGCTATAAGTATGCCCAGAAAAAAATACACAATTAGCAAGTCTGGCCTATACAGCCTAATCTTTTCAGCTTAGGTTGGGTGGCTTTTGTACTGATATACCACTTCACCAGCACAATAGATTCCAAGCATCAGCTTAGTTTAAACACCTTAATTCTATATTTTAGTTGTTAATTTATGTAAATACAAAAGGGATCCTCTAAAAACTTAACCTTTCTATACAGGAAAGATTAACGGGTAGAAAACTACTAAACAATAGAAAGATTAATTGGTAGAAAAATACTAAACATTAGAAAGTTTAATCTTTTACGATGTCAACTCTAAGCTCAACGAGCTTCAGTATAAAAATCCCATTAATGTAATGCTGAGAGTCATTTTCAAGACATCAAACGCCCTAATTCTATGGCCTCACCAATCACCCTTGCTAATGTCAACTGATGCTGTTCTATCCTCATAGCTGGTCCTTTTCATTTATTGTATCCTCAAGAATGTTCAACATAAAAAAAAGTATCATACAGACACAATTGTCATATTAAGGAATGAGCAAAGAACTTTTCGATGTTTAATTTTTTTGATTAGTGAATTCTAGCTAGTTACTTTGATCTCCATGGACCTGTGTCAAGAGTTGCTCTCACAAAATCCCAACTCTCGCTGTCTGGAAACTGGAAACTGCCAATTCTAACTTCCCTTGATCTTATTCTTGAACAACAATTTGTCAACGTGCCTAAGGACCTATGCCTGCAACTTTGACTCTCCTTACATGGGTGAAGCATACCCATGTCTTAATATGAAACAGCAATGATTTTTTTTTTACATACATACATGCATATAACCATGGATCAATACTTTTAACTTTAAGCACATTCTAGAAACCAATTACGAAACAGCAATGATTTTTTTTACATACATACATGCATACTTTAACTTTAAGCACATTATAGAAACCAATTAAAGTTACAAAGAGTACTTACAGCCATGCCCTTTCCACAATCATATATTACCCATAACTGCATATATTAAGAGTTAAGACGATAGCACCATAATGTCTAGCAAAACAAATGATTTTAAATAAAGGAACAACATGAGCAAAGTAGCTGACAGACGAAAAACAAAATCCAGTTAAAGTTTTGACAATTACCTCAAGGGAAGCTTGCTTATACCCCTCATAAATGCAGGATCAAAGCAAGGAAAATCTAGTAAAATCCCCAGTCCACAGACACACCAAAGAAAAAGAAAACAAGCATTCTTTGTTTGTAGAAGACAACAAGAATTAGAAAAGAAAAACCCAAATTGATTTTTCAAAAACATGAAATGGGTTCAACTTATGGAATCAAATTCATGTGTACAAAGCTATAAAAATTAGAATTTTTTTTTTTAAGACCCAAAAGGGCCCAAGGGAAATAAAAGAGTTGGGAATTGTATATTATGAAGTTAGGAAATAAATAATTATAAATTGCCAAATTATTAGTGAAAATAATAATTTTATATCAAATAATATATTTATTAAAAATTGATAAAAGTAGCATTTGTTCACTTAATTATCAATTATCTAAAAGTTTTTACATATTTAATCAAGAAGGATTTTCATTCATGTTAGTTTTTGTATAACAATTAAATATGTTATATTCTTATTATTTATTAAATTTTTGTGTTTTTATTTAATTGATTATTTTAATTCCCAAAGTTTTTTTTTTTTTAAAGAATGATGTACTTACAAATCTTGTAATTAAAATAACCAATATTTATTTGTACTATTATTTAAATTAGTTATCTATTTTAGTTAATTACTTAATGATAAGATGTTTATTTTTTTCCATTTACTAATAGTATATTTGATTATGAAATTTATTATTTATTTATTTATTTTTATTTACTTATTAATTTATAAATAATTGTATAAATTACTTTTTAAATAATTATAATAACGTTATTTAAAAATTTTTAAATAATAATTAAAGTATAAAAAATGCAAAGACTATAGTAAACTTACTTAAGAGCGGGACAATTTGCTCAAACTTAAAGGCTTGCTTGATATTTAGAAAGACTTAGGCAAAAATTTTAAACCCAAAAAAATTGGCCTAGAAAAAAATGAAAGCCTATTTTCTACATGGTTCAAACCGTGGATAGAAAATTTTAAGTCTAAGTTTAACTTGAGCATACTAAAATGATGTTAATATCTTGTCTAGGCTCGAACCTTGACCTGACCCATGAATAATTTTATGCTACATGCAACAGTAACATTTTCATCCTTACATTATGGTCTGATTTCCTTTACATGGTGATTGGTACGTGACAAGCTTTTTAAAATTAAAGGTGATTTAATTACTGCAGTTAGATCATCGTATTTATTAGTAATTTGAAAATCATACATGATGATGATATGAGATCACTAAAAATTATTAGATCATCTCATTGCGACATTAGCTAAATCTCATCAAAAAAAGGTAAAAAACTTTTAACATTAAAGAAAAGTGATATTCAAAATTATTTTAAAACATAATTACCAATACCCATCAAAATATGTGTATCTACCAAAATTTAATCTTTATAAATAGAAGTTTGCCCTTTAATCATCTTTTACAAGATAGTTTATGTGACCACTAGCTATGAATATGTCAATAACTTTATATTAGTGTCAGTTTGTATCTTATAATTTTTTATAAAATAATAAATTTACGAATTATTTATTCAATAACAATTGAAATTGCTAAAATCCCTGGTTTAATAATTAATAAGGTTATTTTGGAATTTGAATATTATGTATTCAATTATTTTCATTTTCATGTAATATCAAATATAATAATTTAAAATCATTGATGTTTGATAATATTATAACAAATATAATAATATAAACTCATTAGTAATCAAATTGTTATTATTATTACGGTGATCTTCTCATCAACAGCAATCTTAGGTTCAATCAAAGTTTGGGCTTAGTACAAAAAAAAAAGAAAGCTCCGACTACACTTGAACACTGTTGTTTGACAAAAACCATCCAATCCATTTGAAAGCTCCAAGTGAACCTCACCAGTAGGGCCAACTGCCCAGGCCTAAGCCCCCATTGGATTAATTGGATTCTGTCAAGGAAAGGTGTGAATGAAGGAGTTAGATTTTTTGTTTTTTTGAGCAAACCAATCGATAATCTGATGCTTCTAAGTTGCCATCTTCAATGCTTAACTGTCAACAATGGAGACACTTCCAGCTCAAGGATTTTAAACCAAACTTCCTACAAAGTTTAAAGAATTTTTAAACTAGTGTAAAATTTTGTAATAACCAAAATCAGAAGTTGATAGGATTTAATACCATGTATACAAATTTCAGTTCTGAAAATACTTGGAATCTTTACCAGCCTTATTGATCATACACAAAACAAAGACAAAAAAATATTAGAAGAACATCGGAGTTAGTTTTTCGGACACATCTAATGCTTAAGTCAATCAGGATTTTGGAGATGAAAAAGCAAGGCAATAAGTAAAACCGAGTTAGTGTCATGAGTCGACTAACACAAAATTAATAAAAATGATTAAAAAATCAAATTAAATCTTAATATCAAATAATAAAGTAATAATTTCATATTGATTTATTGTCCATTTCTTTAAAAAAAAAAATTACTCATAACTAACTTATTTTTTTCTTTGAAAAATACTTTATCTAAATTCAAACCTTACTTTAATTAATTTATGGATTTGCTTTTAAATATAAATATCTAATAATATATTTAAATTTTTGTATTTACAACTTCTCTCTTTATCTTTAAATTATGACTTCTTTTCATCAAAAAAAAAATTATCTTTGATGAATCTTTTTAATCAAATTGTAAGCATGCAAAATTTTAAAATATAATGAATACGATTGTAAAATTTGATAATCTAATTTATTTTTTATTTGAAAAATACTTTTTTCTAAACTCGAATTATAATGTAATTGATTTCTACAATTATTTTTAGAAATAAATCTAAAATTCAAACCTCATTTTCTGCAATTTATTCTTCTATCCTTAACTTAAAAAAAAAATACTTTTTCTGCAATATTTTAATTATCGTGAAATATCATTGTAAAGTTTGATAATTGGTAGGGGTGAGCATTCGGTCGGTTCGGTTGGTTCGATCAAAAAAAACTTCAAACCGAATTAACCGACTTAGTTAGAGGAACCGATCGGACCGACTGACAATTTTAAGCATAACCGAATTAACCGAACCAACTAAATTTCGATCGGTTTGGTCGGTTAGTTCGGTTAAATCGGTTTATTGGGTCTTGGGCTAATGGTTGTATATTTGGTTTGGGAATGGGTTTAATTGAGCTATTAATATATATAAATATATAATTATTAAATATTAAATATTAAAAGTTTGGTTAATTCGGTTAATAATTTTACTAACCAATAACCAACCGAATTAACCAAATAAATCGATATAAAAAATCGACATAACTACCGAACCGATTTAACCGAACTAAATTAACCAAATTCTATTAGTTAAATCGATTAAATCAATTTAAACCGACTTATGCTCACCTCTAATAATTGATGATGGTAACACTTTAATCTAACTTTATAATAAATGTCATGCATCTTTGTTTGAGGACCGTCACTTATTTCAACCAAAATCATTGGTCCCCAACGTCCTATGGGTCGGTCACCCTCCCATTATCAAAATTGTTTCTCTTTCTTTCTTCATGCACACGATAGAATGACATAAAAAATCTAATTGTATTTATATTCAAAAACAGAAAAAAAAAATCTAGCAAATGCAATAAAAAACATAATTTCTTAATCAGATTAGGAGAAGGATTTATATTTATTCATAAACAATGTATAAGTCTATATATTATTATTAAATTTAATGATATCATTTTATTAAAAATAAAAATAAATTATATTTATTTTAAAAACTTTTAATACTTTTGATAAATATGAATTCTTTAATAAAAATATAAATTAAAAAGCATTTTCTTATTTAGACCATAATTGAGATATCGAGCTACTTATGATTATCGATATGTAATCAAATAAATTTGTAATTTTTAATTAAGTTAATTTTATCGATTAATACATTTCGATTTTTTCCAACACCATATCATTTATAGTCAAAGTAATAGTGAAAACAGTTATAAGTCAAAGTAAGCGATCCAATAAACAAAAAGTAGAAATGCGAAGACCGGGACAGGATCGGAGTAGACTTAATGTTTAAATGATCTGTTCTTTTTTATAATTTATTTTGTGCCGAAGGATTTACAGGCAGACAAAGTCCGAGGAACAAGACAAGATGAAAGACTTGATGATCAGAAATATTTGATTTTAACTACATATATATATATATATAGAATATAAACAAGAAGATGCCAAACATAAATTGCCACAAAAATTCAACGAAAGCTGTGGTTTTATAACAACATGGAAACCCGACTAGTCCACCTTTCTGCAATTTGCATGGAAATATTTAGAAAACTAAAAAAAATAGAAAAACTCTTTAATCAATATTCCTTCCTTTCCTACGTCAGATTCCGCGTTTTATTTTCTCTTCTTATCTTTCTAGATTTTGGACTTTTCCTTTTTTTTTTTTCTATCGTTTTATGTTTTCTGTTCTCAATTTTGATTCTTCAAGTTTTCTGTTTTCTATGTAGTTTTAGATATTGTATGAAAACACGATACAGATACAAGATGTTTAATAAATACGAAAATAACTATAATAAATACGATATAATTTGATACTTAAATAAGGTTGATATGATTAATATAAAATGTATAATACATATATTATATTCGTATTTAAAATTTTAACATATTTAATATTTTATGTTGTATTTATACTTACACGATTGATACGAAAAACACAAAACACAACATTGAAATCCAAAGTTGTAAGATCTGAAGTACACAATGAGTTTTAGATGCTCCACGAAAGACTGAAACCCAGGTATTTTGCATTCAATTTTCTTTATTATAATTTTATAATTATTCATTATAATAAAAAATTACAAAATTCTTGTAAAACTTAATGAACTTTACATAATTTAAAATTATAAATGATCAAATATAGCTGATTTAATATAATTATAGATTGTACGCTCTCAATTACGAAGTTTATAACCAAATATCATATTTATGAGGTAAGTTTACCATTTAATGT
>JBBYHL010000005.1:4796926-4809388 GCA_038381835.1 Adansonia madagascariensis
TTTCCCGTGTTTCCCTCCATATAAGCTAGTTATTTTATGTTATTTCAGGAACTGAATGTTCAAAAAAAGGAAAATGTGCGGATAGAACATGGCACAGAGAATATGAATGGTTTGTTAGAGTATTTACGATCCTTGGATGCCAACATGGTAATGGCCATCAAATGTTTCTTTATTAGGTTATCTTTGCTATGATAGCAAGTTTTCTTAGTTTGATCCTACAATTAACTTGAAATGTTTTCTCATCATATGTAATTTTTATTGTCAGGTGATGGAATTATCTCAGCCATCGTCAGTACAAGTGGAGGAGATTATCCATCAGCTTGTTCAAAGCATATTGCAAAGGTTCTTCAAAGATGGCCGTATGAGAGATTCAGAGATAGTAAACGCGGGAAATCATCAAGATGCTGCCGATGAAAATTGTGGCACTGTTGGCACTTCCCGTGATTACCTCGCAAAGCTGCTTTTCTGGTATGTTTTCCATTTTATTAATTAATGCTCTTGCTTTTTACAAGTTATGTCCAAACGTTTACTAAAAGTGGGCACATTAGGCTTTTCTTTCACTCAAATACAGTGCTCGCGTACATGCCTATACCCTTATGGATTCACATTGTAGTTGTTGAGATGAAGGTTGAAATAAGAAAAATCTATGGGGCTCTTTGCTTTGAAAAGAGATTTTTGGTTTTCATTCAAAACATAACTAAAAACACGGCAAATTCTTTGTTTCAAAGAAAAAAGATTGATAACCACTTTTTGGTTTTAATATGTCAAATGTAGTAGTACTATTTCTTTCCCCGTATTTTTCCTTCTTTTCTATCATGTTTTCTCCGACCATTGTATTTGCGTTATGAATTATAAGATTAAGGTTAGTTTTTTTCTTTTGCTAGGTGTATGCTATTGGGTCATCATTTGAGAGGCTTGGAAAACAGATTGCATCTAAGTTGTGTTGTTGGATTATTGTAAAGTAAGTTGTATGACGGATGTATATTCTTTTCCTTTTTGGCCCTTTTCTATCCAATAATATACATTCTTTTCCGTTTAAGCTTTTAATGATTATTACAGCAAAAGTTTCTTCAGCTTGCTTTCATTGAAATTATTGATTCATTGTGAGACCTTGAAGAATCTCGAATGAAGTAACCAAACCTATTTGCAGCTGTGTGGCTGAGTACTTATATTACTCGAACTCATATGTGAGTGTCAGGTATGAGTACGTATCTAACACGAATAGATTCAGTTTTTCTTTTTGAAAGTTTTTTCATATATTTGGAGGGTCCATGAGGGGTTATATTTTCGTACCCATGTCTGAATATGCATTAGACATTAATGTTAGATATGTGTACTTAAAGAAAAATAAAAAGTCGGAGTAACATAGCGGAAGTATTGTCCCTAATATCAAGGCCTTGTTCATTTGAGGTTGTTTCTCCCCGTATCTCTTTATCTAAATCGCATTGTGAGGCCAGGCATGAAAGTTTGCCTGATTGTTTCAGATTGTTTGCCTATCTGAGGCAGGCAGGACACTGTGGAAAACATTATGCTTTGAGTTTGAACCTAATAATCTATGTATTCGTATCGTGTTATTTTTTTATATTATGATCGTGTTTTAAGGTGTTATATTTTTATATAAATTTTAATATATTAATAATTTATATTACATAAGTATTGGTATGTCCCTGTATTACTGTCATGTTCGTGAATAAAATTACTAGATCTACCTTGAGTAGTTTGATCTTGGAACTCAAAACTTATATCGAGTTCCTTCAAATCCTTTCCTAAAAGGGGTCGTAGAACTCTTAACAGCAGGTACCTTGATGGGCATAATTTTAAACACAATGCTATGAACTCAGCACTTTTAGATATGATTATCGAAACATGATATAAAAATAATTTTAAAAATGATACAATATAAAAAGTAAAACAAATATTATATAAACATACAAAAAAATTTTCATTCATGTTTTTGTTTAATTTTAATTTATTAACATTATTGTAGAAAAATAACATTTACTGTTTTTTTGGCAAAAACTTTTTCATGTTTTGCAATTTAAAAAATAAAGCCAACAAATTTGATAATTTTAAAGAGCATACAAAACCGACACATTCAATAAAAACATTTAGACAAGATTAACACGCCTTGCTTTAAAATTGAGACCAAGACTGGGACGTATTTAAATCAAATTTCGAAATATTTATTTATTTATTTATTTCCTTATCTTTTATGTTCTTACAGAGTCAGGAAGCTCCGCCATGAACTAAGATGAGCAGAGATTTCCTGGAAGGATAAGTGTGGGGGAAAAAGAAAACAATATGGACCCTGAAAATGAAGAAAAACTAATAAACATGAGAAACAACAAAACCTTTTTTTTTTTTTTTTTCCTTTAATAAAATATATTATCAAAGCAACCTATTTACACAATAATGGCTGACATCAGATCCTGCTCATATGATCATTACAAATATGCTACATTTTCCTAACCATTCTTTCCCTTTTTTCACTACTAGCATGGCCAACTAGCAGCAACTATGAACGTGCAAGAAAACATGTCTCCGGTTTTGATAGACTGTCAGAGGTATGGTTGCACCAAGGGCTTCTACAAGAAAAAGTATCGAGGGTTACTGCCATCTCTGAAAAACTCGAAAAAAGAAAATGTAATTTAAATGGTTATGAAGATTTGAGGATTGTCGATGCTGTATTTTTTACCTTTTTGAATTGGACTGAGAACAAAATAGTGTTATTATTCTGAAGCAGATAAAAAGCTATGGAACCGTTGTACTCTTGCCTGATTATTATATGAAGATTTGCGCTGTGGTGACATTCTTCTCCTACGAAAGAAGAAATCTTCCGTGTCCAACACGTAAGAAATCTGCCAACATAGTACACAGATCGTAAGTGAAAAAAAAAAAAAAAAAAACCGAGGTAGACAAATGTCGCGTGCATTAAGCGATTTCTTAGTGATGCAAATGCTGCACCTCCATAGTCCGTGATAGGCCACGTAAGAAAGGTAAAAATTAAATCGGATATCAATAACAGCGAGATACCTTGTATGAGTTGCAAGCTATCTTGTTCTCTAAACCATTAAACAGTTCAACACCTGCCATGGCCATGCAAGTAGCAGCCAATTCATCTAGACTTGCATACTTTTTTTTGTTTCTGCAAATATCAGTAGAAAAAAGCGGATTAAGCATTAGTTAATTAACGGCATGTTCTTTCCGGGTTCATGCAGTTATCCTTAAGAGATGGCATCTAGCAAATCTAAAGTTCGAGTGTCAACATCTGTAACTCTTTCCCTTTCCAACCAAATATGCCCTCTTTGCACCAAAACAACAATATTCCAAACCTTTCCTTTGCTACAATCATCTTATAATAATAACACGTTAGAGGCTCGCAGAACCTAGCATTTACATGCTATATTTTTATTTTCAACATGAGATAGAAGTTAATTGCAGAACTAAGGAACCTAATTAATTCGAATCTTATCTGTTATTACCTCTTTAGTGTAATGCCATGTGGCTCCCTTTTGCCAGGAAAGACCGACAGAAAATCATTGTGCAAGAAAGCTGAAAAGTTAGGTTCCACAGAAACAGCGAATGCCTCAGGCTTTTCAATGACATTGTCCATCAGCTGAATCGACAAACGAGATGGTGAAGATGACTGCAAAAAAAAACCCAGACCGAAAACTTGCATAAATGTACATGTAGAGAGATAGCAAGATTTCATGTGCCTTATTCTGTTCCTTTTTTTTTTTTTTTTGGGGGGGGGGGAGGGGGGAGGGGTCATAGCAGGGGAGCATGCAAACTTACACATTTCAATCGATATATACTCTCTTCATGAAGGAGGACACGTGCATTCTCATAATACACTGAATCCATTGTCTTCCCATGTTTCCGGGATTTTTCATACTCAAACAATTGGAGAAGCTTATTATCCATATCATCTGCTGAGACAGCTTGAAGCTGCAATTAAAACTATAATTCAGAACAGTCGAAGGAGAGATGAGAAAGAAATAATGAAAAGCAAAGGATCAGAGAAAGCAAACCTGCTTAACCAATTTATATAATAACTTGTCCAATGTGAATAATACATATGACTGGTTTCCTATTATAGCTCGACATTCATCCTCAAACTTCGCATTATCAGAAGATCCATCAAGCAGACTGTACAGTGCACTCAAAAATCTGTATGGTACAGAGATGAAGTTTTCCAAATTAGAATGCATCCGACCCTTCATATTGTTCAGCAATAAAATTTATATGTAAATCACCTGGCATATAAATCTGATGGACTAGCATCTTTTGAATTTTTCCACTTCATTTCAGAACCTGTTGAATTTGTTTTCGCTGACAGTATTCTTTCATATAGGATCTAATGAAAATCGAAGATTGAAGAACACTTGTTAAACTGTTGAGAGAAAATACAGAAGAAATAACTAAAAAGCTTTAGAAGTTCTACGCACTTGATGAAGTCTGAAAAGAACGTAGAAATCATCATTAGCATAAAAAACCCGAGAATTGTTTCTAGCTTCTTCAGCTAAAAGCGCAGTTACATGTTTTGCAAGAGGCTTCACCGTATAAAGAAAACGTTCTGAAATTGACAAGGACGTGCCATCTCCTCCCGCATGCGTATCAGCAATCCCTTCGGCTTCACCCTCACTCTCAGCCTTACCATCAACATCATTACATTCTACCTCTTCCTCCTCTTCATGCTCTTCGTGGGAGCACTCATCACCTGCAGACTCACTGCCTGATGCATCATCACCTGCCTCTGAGGCGTTTTCACTATCCTCATCATCAGCATCTGCATCATTTTCCCCTCCATTATCCTCATAATGCAACTCTTTCCCATTTCCAGACCGGTATTGTCTGGATTCAACACCATGCTTTGCCTTTGGCAAACCCTTCAGACCAGTATCACCGTACGCAACAAAATTATCCTCCTCAAAATCACCATTAGGTGATAATTCACCTTCTTCTTTTTCAATTTTGGAGGGACCAGCAGATTCTTCAGGGTATCTACTAGCATTGGAGCCATCAGCAGGCACTCCATTGACTAATAAAACGTGTTTTGTTACATCACTGCCCTGAAGTACCAAGCAAATTTGTGTAAGCATATTACAAGTAAAAAATCAATGAGAGAAACTTCCTTGCTTTTCCACCTCAAGGTCCTCAACAAGAAGGATGTGAGCAGAACAAGCCAGGAACACGAGGCCAATAGATGCCAAAACCAATTAGGGATATCAGGCAGCTATGCTAAGTAGAATACAGTAGTCGATAGGGATAAATTCATACCTCTAATGAATGTACAAGATCAGCATTAGCTTCAGCTTCACGATCCTCACCAGCAGAGACGCTAGGTCTAGATGCTGTTGTACCACACCCTTGAAATTCAAACTAAACTCAGTATTGCAACATCATTTTGCAAATGAAGGAATAATTAGAATAAAAGTAATAACAGAACTACGTCAACAAACAAGAAAATCATGGTCATGATTGTCATGTAACTTTATCTGACATACACACCTGATGCCCCTTCAACATTGTTTCTGATGTGATTATTTTCAGCTTCAATTGCAAGGGCTCCAAATCCAATTGCAAGCTTGTTAATTCCAGGCCTTCTATCGGCTATAAATGTGATCTCTTTCTCCTGCTTTGAATCATCTCTAGAGAGACGACTTGAGTGTTCTTCTTTGACTAATGTTTCCCCATTAGTCAAACCATTTCTGCAAGAATTAGTTAGTTCGGGTGAACTATTCCCATCCGCATCACTAGCAGCCTTCCGTTGCCCAGAATTAGCAGCAGCAACAGCTCCAGGATTTCCATCACTTTCACCAAGGCTTGATGGAACGCAGTTTACAGCAGGATTCTGTGCTTTACCAGCATCATCAGAACCCTCTTTGCCATTAGGTCGAGGAGGAACACCCAACATCGGCTCCAAGAAAGTGGTCCAGAGCTTCATGACTTTATTTAACTGTTCTTTGGTTGAGCATATTTCTTCACAGGAATATTCTATAAGTTTATATAGGTCTTCATGAATGTCGACATCCAAATATTCATACTCAAGGTGAGGAGCTAGGGGTTGTCTGTGACCAGCAACACTAGCCACAAGAACATCATCCTCTTTCTGGTTCTTCTCTTTCAACTCCTTGATTTCAGCCACTAAAGCTGCAATTAGAAGAAAGGATCAATGAGACTAGACAGGCAAAGTTATACGAATATAGAGGAGAATAGAAATGAACGGCCTATCCTCAATAGACTACATAATAGCATGCAACCCTACTTTTAGAAGCTAACAAACTTCTGGATTTAGTACGAATGAAAATTTTCCATCAACCCTCCAGCCGAATATTGCAACATTTGAAAGATCAGTATTGAAGATGCAGTTAAATGGTTTCACCAGTGAATTCTAAATCTACTCATAAAGAACAAAAAAATATTAGGACAAATTGTTAAAAATCATCCATCAATTTTTCAATCAGATTTTGCAATAAAGGAAAATGCAGCACGTTGGACAATTGATATGGAAATTCTACTTACATTTTGCACTCAAGTTCTTCGAATCCTGCTGTTTGAAATAGAAACTGCGGTGATCAAGTGATTTGTAATGGTTTTTCGAATAAATTTCAGCCCAAACCTTGTTAAAATCTAAACGGCACTTTGTCCACTCTTCTTGCTTCTGCTTCAGGCGAGTTAAAATGACAGGTAAAGCAAGAGCAGGAGTTTTACGTAATATTTCCATTACATCAAGACCATGGTCACCATATAATCGCTCAATGCACCTTAAATTTAGAACTGCAGTAAGTGGTCCAGAAGAACAAGTTAGAAAAGAAAAAAGTAATTCACGTAGCTAAGACATACATAATTTAACAATCTAGTAATAAATACAAACCGCTAAAGTGGTCTTCTACACGAAATGGAGGATCCATATTGATTGTATTTTCATTAATGTTGTTCAGCAAGTCCTCGACACGCTTGGCGGTGGAGCTCACAGATTCTAACAACATATCCAGCTCAAATCTGAGACCACGAAACAAGAAATCTATAATGTCTAGGAGATAATATCTAGAATTTCCTAAGACATAGAAAACAAAATAACTAATCGGTGGACATTGAATTTTCTTCTGCAAAACTCATTGTGACCGTGTGGTACATGCAATTGTAAAGGGAGTAACGGAATAATCAAATTACAGAAAAGAAGAAGTTAATTATTATATTGATTGCATACATGGTACTCAGAACAAATAGAGTAAGATCAGCAAATTTTACCTATCATCCTCGCATCTGAACAAACTCTCTTCATACTGATTTCTGCGCATGTGCTTGAAAGAATAATCCTCACTTCCTGAAGTCACAGACACCCAATGATCATTCAGCACTTGAGCACCAAGCTCCGATCTCTGACTTGCTGAAGGTATTGGATACTGAGAGACAAACACCAAAGAATGTTTCAGTACCAAATCATGCATAATTAGCAAGTGAAAAAAAAAATCCAAAGTTACTACATCATCAGGCAGAAGCCGATAGCTTGGAGTACAACGTTGGCAGCTAGAAAGGTCAAGCTCCTGTATGGATTTTTCCATATACTTCTCCCTGCATCTCTCTTTTTCCTTAGCTCCCTCTGTTTCACGTTTCTGCTCTCTATCCTTTTCCTCTAATTTGGACGACCTGGACACATGTCCGTCACCGCTAAGTGACTCTGCAATCAAGAGGTAAACATCATTGAATTTTAAAGATGTATATAAGGTATGTTACTTGGACTTGGATGTGATGGTCGGATATGAGTATGTGTCCAACACAGGTATGTTCAATTTTTTCTAAGTTTTCCCATGTATTTGGAAGGTCCCTTGAGGGTCAGATCCCCATACCCTTGTCCGGACACATCGGATATGGGTACTTCTACTACTTCATGAAAAATGAAGAGTCGAATAATTTGCATCATATAAGACAAAACTATGCACATGCAAGGTTATGGCAAATTAGAAAACAAACAAGAAGAGTACAAAAATGTATAACAAAATGACAAAGAAAAGGAGTCTATCAGTTACATACTTTTACTAATAACACCAGCAAGGAGTCCATCTGCAGGAGATATTTAAATTAAATACCGCCATAAGGATACACAATTAAATAAAACAACTCAAAACAAAACTTCAGCGATTACCAGTATTCTCACAACGCTCCAAGAACTGATTAAACTCATTCATAAGATCTGGATGCTTGCCAAGTAAATCAGTCACCTGAAATAGGCATAATGGAAGGTACCATAACATATGATTGGGCTACTACCAAAGATAGAAGGTGAGACGTGCTTGTTGATAATTCTACAAAGATAAGTACATTGAATCATTCGGAAAGTGACAGATAATTGCTGGAGATGTTGTAAAACATACCAAATTTTGCAAATCATTTCTTTTGATTATTCCATTGCTATAAATATTAAGACACTTTAAGAATGCTTGGTAGTCATCCGAGCTGCATAGCCTCTCCTTAACTTTCTCACAGAATACGAACCCTTGGTTGCACATGCCTGAGATTTGAATAGAAAAAACCTAAAACTTAAAAGGTTGATATATGAAAGACCAGAAAATACAAACCAATCTCATTACACAAGGAAGGCAAAAGATTTGAAAACTTCAAAAGACATGCTGAAAAGGCTGATTAAACACCATTTGTGATAATATATTCAAAGGACTACCAAAAATTTTTCCCTCGGGTTAAAAAATATATGCCATCTCCCTATATTAGGATACATCCCAGCAGAGCACATAAAAAAATATAAACATTAAGAGCTTAGTTCACTAAGAACATCAAGATGGAAGGTCATGACAGAAAATCCAACATAATATTGCTTCTCCCAGACATTGATCACTTCAAAATCACAGGAAACATATATCGTATGCCTATACAACTCCCTTACAGTCAAAACCATCATTGAAAATAGCAACCAGAATAATGTAAGCATACCTCAAAACTGCATCTATGCATAAATAAAAGTAAAACTACGGGCACATTCTCACCAGCAAATCACACTAATGACTGATGGAGAGAAGCATTGAGAAGAATACATTTAACAATATTTATTAGCAACATATACCAAAAGAACAACAAAATTGTCACGCTAAACACCATAAAAAAAACCTATATAACTATTATATGTTAAAAAAAAAAAAAGAAAAACCTAATTACTTGCATATTATAACCAAATAAAAACTGTCAAAAAGGTTTGACGTACTCACTTTTTAAAGTATCCCTGTCATCATAAGAAGCAAATCCTTCAATCTTCCTTCCAGATCTCTTTTTATCAGGAAAACGCTGCAAGTTAAAATCCCTATTGTTGTCATGCTCAGGATCATCCTGATCACGAGTTCTCCGATCCCTATTTTCCTTTTCCACACGCTTTCTCTGCTCCTTTTGCATTTTCACCATAGCTTTGTCATCATCCAGGTCAGGACGATCAACACTGAGATCCTGATCAGCATGGGAAGGAAGAATCCTATCCCTCCGACGTTGCTGAAAAGAAAAGTTATCATTATTTCAAATCACAAACACATAAAAACAGCAACTAACAAGAAAAAATTTTTAAAAGAAAACAGTTACCTTGTCCATTTGCATATGCCGCAATGTGGGTGTAGCAGAGCTTCGCTCACTAAAACGCTGAGTCGAGTTTCGACCATATGGAACTTGTGTCAAAGGTGCTGCTGAAGAATCTGGTAAAAATCTAGTGAACTCCTCAAGCAGATCTGGATGGTCCTCAAAAAGAGAAGCAACCTGAAAGCAATGGAAAAAAAAAAGTAACATCCTCAGGAAAAAAAAAGTTTCCAAGAGATTTAAGATTCAGTAAGTACCAAAGAGCCAATGAACAATAGTAACATTTCGAATTAGACATAATACCTCACTGTAGACCTCATTTATGTCCTTGTGCTCCTTCCGATACATATTCAAGATATCCAAGAATGATTTATAAACATGCTCATCATTTTGGAAACGTTTCTGCTTGGTAAAATGGATAATTAGATGGCTAAACATGGACATTGGCAAGGTGGAAGATTATGGCACAATGTTTTCACCTTTATTTTGTTTACAAAACTGATTGCTTCTTCAAATTCTACAGTCTTTTTTGGAAGAGCCTCTTCCTCATCAAGGGTTATTTCATATCCCTTTGGCAGGAAGGTATTAAATCCATAAATTAAGTTGTTATGCCCTTTGAATAATTCCTTCACTCGGGCAATGACACCAACTGTGTCAGTCCTGCAGAAGACAAAAGACACATTGAACATGTAGTTTAAAGCACGAATCCATTGTTCATTGTCAAAAAGTTGCCATTTCAAAAGACGATACCTTTGCGCCTTGAAATCCTTCATGACTTCAAGGAACATGTCATACTTCTCCTTTTGATCTTGAAACATCTCTTTGACTTCCTTTAGATAAGTTAAGGCATCATTTGTAGTCAGTTTCTGCGGCATACCTCCCCCTCCCCCTCCTACACCTAACCCACCCATTCCTCCACCTCCACCTCCACCTCCACCTCCACTTCCCCCTCCCGCCCCCGCTCCCGCTCCCGCTCCCCCTCCTCCAACTCCACCCCCACCTCCACCTCCACCTGGCATTTGGTTTTGCCCATAGCTTCATAGGTAGAAAATAATAAAAATTTCAGAAACCACAACCATTATTTGACCAACAACAATCGAAAACCTCAAAATTTTGAGATAAAGCTAATTTACTTTCACCAGATGATTACTCTTAAAAGGAACCTAGAGTTTTCATTAAATTAGAAGAAAATCTACTACATATTACAAAACCATGTGACAAATCCTACTTTGAGTAATGATCCCTGAATTCAAACAAAACAAGTCAAAAACATAAACAAATCACCCAATTCAAGTGGTAAACAAAACAAACCCACATCGAAATTCAACTAAATTTCCTGTAAACCCTCACCAAACAAAATCATTCAAGCTTACAACAACAGCCAACCACTAATCAAAACAAAAAAAAAAAAAAACCCAGATTACCAGAAAAGCCAAAATTTCATATAAAAAACCGCACTACACAAACCTCAAAAAAAAAAATCAAGCAACTTTAAGCAGATTACAAAGACAAAGAGCAAAGAAAAAAAATGAAAAAGATCTTACGATTCAGCTCTTGAAGAAGCAAAAGGACGTTTAAATTGAGACCCAGAATATATATCATCTCTTATTCGTTTCATCCTGTAAAAAAAATAAAATAAAATAAAACAAAACAAAGAAAAAGTGAATTTTTTTTTTTTTACCAACAGGAGTAATCTTTGAGGAAATGAAAAGAAACCCATTTTAAGAATACGGATAAAGAAACTTACTTTCCTCTGTAACAGATCTTACAGGAGAGAAAGACAGAGAAACCAAACCAGTTAACTTTTCCCTGATCCTTTGAGTTTTGTCTTTTTTTTTTTTTTCCTTCAGGTTGTGTAAGAGATAAAAAAAGAAAAAAAAAGAATTGAAAAACAGATTATAGAGGAGCAAGAGAAGATGTACATAAAAGAGATAACTTGAGGGAGAGTCAAAAGCTGAAATGAAAAAAATAAAACCAAAAACTGGCGAAAGAACACAGCAATAGCTTCTTTTTTTTCTTTTCAAATTCGATTTTGCGACTTTAGTGTTCTAAATTTGGAAAATAAAAAGTAAAACACAGTTTTGAGTTGTGTTTTGATTTCTGTGGTTTCTTAGTGGGCTTTTTTCTGAGTTCCCAAATGCAACCGTAGGCCCAATTTTTTTGTGTTTTGGTTGATTTTGGTGAATTAGGGTTTTTGAGAGATGTTGATTTGGATGTGGTTCTCAAGGTCTTCATTTAAAGAAAAAATATTGGTGATTGAATTTCTTGTTTTATATCCGTTTCCTAGTTGATTTTTTACGAGAAAGGATATTGTCGATCGTAAATATTAAAATTTAAATATTAAATTTATTAAATTTTATTTTTTAAAAATAATTATATAAATCAATTAAATTAAATTTTAAATTCATTAAATTAGATTTTGTTAACGAGTGTTTTTAAATATTGTTTGAAATTAATTAATGTATTATTTATAATAATAACATTATATTAAAGTAATAATTGACAACTTTGTTTATTATTTTTAATATATATAATAATTTTAAAGAGTACATTTAGAATACTCATTTGTAAAACCCAATATAATTTTATTACAGATTTTACAAATGAATATTCTGAATACTCTTTTTAAAATTATTATATAAAGTAATATATTCTCTCAATGTATTGAAAATGTTAAAAAAAACAATCAACTATTTTTTAATACAATATTATTATTATTATTATTATTAGTAGTAGTAGTAGTAGTAGTGTGTTAACTAATTTAAAGATATTCTTAAACCCATTCGTTAGAAAAACCCCTTTGGATTAGGATTTTATGAAAGTTTGATTTGCATACCATCTTAAGTGTTTTTTTTTTTCATTTTTTTAATTTTTCTTCCAAATGAA
>JBBYHL010000005.1:4815018-4826891 GCA_038381835.1 Adansonia madagascariensis
GCCATGTCCATGAATCTTGTTATCCTTAATCCATGTATGAATCATTAGCCTAACACATTTCAAGCACATTTACACATTAACTTGCACGAATCATTGTCATTTTCAGCATCCATAACATTTTCTTCTCAAAGTGAATAACAATTTCTTTGTCTAGGCCATTAGTAAAATTAGCATCCCCATTCATGTTATGTGCCATCCCCTTGTATGTTTGTTGCCAAAATGCATGTTTGATGGTTGATAGAAACTGATTTTTGAAACCCCCCAAGCCAAGCATGTTAACCTCAACCAATGAGGATTGGCATGGACTTAGCATTTTCCTTGAAGCTAGCAAAATATCTTGGGGAAAATTAAGTTTTCCATCTGGAATCTTGGTTAAACAAGTTCAAATCTTTTGATTTTGAAATGAAACTGGTCTTACAATTATTCCCTAAATGTTTGTGCCTTCTTCTTGAGTCAAAACCTTGAGTGGTATGATCAACGAGCTGTTTCATCGCCCCAAACTATTCCGGGGCTGTGCAAATGAGCTTGTGATGCTTATGCCACTCTTTCCCTTCAGCCATAGATGTTCGAATGTCAATGACTCGAGTTTGGACCCGTAGACATGAAAAATAATAGATATCCCCTGCTTTGCTTTGTCTCCTACTGGCAGCACAACTGTTGCAAATTAAAAAATTACTTTAAAATCCTAAATAATTTTTCATGAATTTTTTGATATTTTTTATCAAAGAATGTTGAATTTTCTTTAAAATGATCTCTAATTCACCCCCGGATCATTCCGAATGAGAGAGTTATGATTTTTTAAGTCTAAACTGTCTGAAACCTTTGAAACCCGAACATGTATTCTGGTTGGGCCGTTCAGGCCCACTAAATGATTTTTCCTAAAAGGTTCATGAAATTCCCTTTTCAGAAAGGTATTGTTTGCAATTTTTTGATACCAAATGAGTCCGGGGTGATTTTTTAAATTTTGACACACCTTTTCCCTCATATTCTCTGCCAGCAGCCCTATCAATCCAAACTTGAAAATTTATTCCCCTAGAAAGTGACTTTTTGGGGTAGTGGGAATATTTTTAGGATAACCCTCATCGAATTACCTTTCTAACGGTATCTTGTCCACCCTCTAGATCCTTCAAACCAATTTAGAATAAATTTGGAAAGCAGGATAGCGCGATGTTGTTTCCTGTTTTCGATTATGGTCAAAATTGAGTTGTTTTCCCGCATTTCATCTCGAGACATTCGAATGTCTCCGTATCACCCCAATTAGACTCAAGAACATACTTTAACCTCCCACAAGCTCATATCAAGGCACAAACATATTTTGCATCTTTATCATCCTCATTCATAATAAATCTTCTACCAAAGTCATCAAAATGCTCACTTGTTTTCCAAGTCACAAAGTGTTGTCAATTTACTTGACTTCTCTAAAGAGTGTCAGATGTATCACTTTTGGAGATACTCCAACTCCGATCTTACGAGGGGATACTCCAACCTCGCTCTTCAAAATTATCAAGATTTAAAAATCTTTCTTTGTTAAAATGATTTCTCATCCACGGGGATACTCCAACCCTGACCTTTTGAGGGGATACTCTAACCCGCTTCTCAAAATTGTCAAGATTTAAAAATCTTCTTTTGACAAAAATTATTTGCCATTCACGGGGATACTCCAACCCCATCTTTCTGAGGGGATACTCCAACCCGTCTTTCAATTGCAATTAATTTTTTTCTCATTCTCGGACTTCTACGAGTATGTCAAATAAACCTTGTTTAATCAAGAAGCCCAGATGCGTCTCAAAAATTGTAGATCCAGTTATTCTCAAATAATCGATGCCAATTGCGAGATAAATTCCAATCATCCATTCCTTTTCTTTATCATTGCATTGAATGATCTATGTTATGTTACTTCATTTATTGTCTTACTAACATGATTTCTTTATGATGATTATTTGCATTCATGTTTTCCACTCATTTCAAATAAAACTAAAGGTAATGTACCACGTGGGTATCTCTCCAGTACCCAAAGTGAAATATTTCATTTTCAAAGTAAAATCCAGAGGTCATTTTTATTGAAAAGCTCTATATTCCCCATCTCTCCGAGGAGTATATGAGATTAAATTTTTTTTCATCAAAACCTGGGTTTGTATTTCTATAAAATTCATGCATTGAAAGAGGGTTATATCGAAATAGTGACAAGTTAACATTGAAAGAATCGAAACTGAGAAAGACATACTTAGTAAGGTATCGATTTCGGGCGTCGCGAAGAGGTTCGTACCTCATCATGCGTAGCCAACTCCCAAACCCAAACGGTGAATCTTTGCACTACGTAGACCACGGGATCGATGTTGTAAGTTTTGTAACTCAAAACATAGGTTTCAATAGGCATCCAGTCATGCCTAGCTCGAAATGATCGGTGGCGACTCATCTTATGGTCCCCCTCACTGTACCACAAGTCGAGAATCCATACATTCTCGTTTTCATCACATTGTCAAAGGAAAAGTCTCGGTCAAGAAGACATTTCAAGTCAGGAAAATATTTTAAATCATGCGCACCCATAGATCCACGAGGATCCATCTCCTGAGGTACATTGCGACATCTTTCATTACTATTTATTTCCTGTTACATCATCACATTCATTATATAATTTAAATTCCTCATTTTTTTTAATTTTGTTTTTGAGATAAATATGTGCATATAGTTCTATTTTGATTTGTAGGACTAGTGGTTTTGTGCTACAATATTATTTTTAGATTAAGTTAACTGAATGAACGCTTCTGATTTTGTAATTATAGGTTGAACATGTCATAAGAAAATTGAATGTTTTGGCTGCAAATGAATTCATTGAGCTTTTTTATGAGTTAGCTGTATCCAGGCTTTCTTTCATTGCTAAGAGAAGGTGAGACAGTTTGATATCTTTGTTATATACTTCTGTTCTGGAGCTTTTTCTTTACATGATGTTCCAAAATCAGTCCAATTATTCCAGGAAATATCCTGCTGATCTAAATGAAGGATTGCTAGTTTGATTTTGCAGCCCCAAGGTATGCAGAAATTCCAGAATTATTAGCAATTAGAAATATTTTTGAGAAGTATGGCAAAGATTTTGTATCTGCAGCCACTGATCTGCGGCCTAACTGTGGTTTTAATCGCCTGGTGAGCCTTGTCTTCCTATCCTTGCAGCTATTGCTTTTATGATCTGCCATTCTGGATATCAAGGAGGTTTTTCTATTTCTTTTTCTTTAAAGATGATAGCACTATAACTCAAATTTCCTAATTAAGTAGCTTATTTTTTAATTATATAAAAATCATTATGATTTTTTTTGCTAAGGACTTTGAGAGGAGCTTCTTGTTCATATTTTATTAGCTTATTGATAGAGAATCAATAATTCTGTTTGCAAAGCACTTTGAAGAAGTGCTTCCGTATCATAGCTTGGCGGTGCAGTTTAAATGATATAGAGTCAATAATTCTGTTTGCTTAGCACTTTGAAGAGGTGCTTCCTGGTCATATCTAGTTCTTTTTGAGAAGACTGACAGTGCCTTGCCTGTCTGTACATCTGATTGACAAGCTCTCTGCAAATACTCCTGCTGGTGAAGTAAAGTTGAAAGTGATGAAGGAAATAGCCAAGGAACACAGCATAGAATGGATACAGCTGAATCAGAAAAGGAGCTGCTGAAGCCTCCTGAAGAGCTTATAGTTTGTTCCTCTCTTTCTCTCTTTACTCCTCGCACAAACCACATGTGGAATTTTTAAGTTCATTGTATCTAAGTTTTGTGCGTTTCTAATTGAATAGGAAGGACCACGTACTTTTGTTAGTTCCACCAGCTTACCAATGAAACATGCAACAAACCATCCTCTTCAGCCAAAATAGACAATGACCAGGTAATTCTTCCAATTAAATCTGATCTCAACAATTTACAAACAAAAATTTCCCTATCAATGTTGGTAACTTGCTCTGATTCTTTACCCTCAAAAAAATGGCGGAGGAGAGGGCCCTATGCATTTTAAAGATATGTGTCAGCAGCTGAAGAAGCTGCAAAACAATCAATTGCTGCTGCATATTTGGCCAATGAAGACAGTAATCGATTTAATGAAACATCTGGTTGTATTAAAAGTTTAAATGATTCAAGCGTCATTGCTGGGTTCAGAAACCTTTCTGGCAATTCAGCTGGTGGATTTGTTCCAACTTGTGCTCCACCCAATTCTCAGCACATGGATAATCAATATAAAATTCCTGGGAGAATATATGAATCTTGGAGTTTTGAAAGGTCCTACCATCTGAGTAGTGAGGAAGCAAGACCTAACAATTTTGAAGGTGGAAGGACCTGTATGGGACACAGGTACAATGCCCCTTGTGCACATTCAGATATAAAGTTCAATGCATCTGATTGTGATGAAGAAATCGAAATTGGAGATGCTTCTGGAAGCATTAATAATCTTCCACCTGAACGATCTCCACCACCAGTCATCTTATGATAAACAGGGTTCTATTCATCGGGTTCACCCCAGATTGCCAGATTATGATGATCTTGCAGCTCGGTTTGAAGCTTTCAATAATCATAAATCACTACCTTGAGATCAGATTAGATGCTTGTAATCAGTCTTGTTGGGATTCAGATTTTATGTTTACTTGATATGTTAGACGATAGTAAGAACGCATTTATTTTGTATGTAATGACCTTGAGAAGGAAACTTTTAAACAGAGGATATAACCGTAAAGAGCTTGAATACGTAGTATTATTTTGTGTGCACTCAAAACAATTTTTTTTTTTTTTGGGTTATTGGAGGATGGCAGAGTGTTAATAACTTTAGTAATAATCAGCGGTATATGTTTTGTGTTTTCTAACAATTTCATGTTAGTATCAGAGTAATAATTAGGATAGGATTCATTTCTATAGTTTGCATTACGCATTGGAAAGAAAAAGGGCTTTTCATGTTTCAAAAGAACCATATTAATGAGAAGTTTAATTTTCTTTTGTTCAAAGTTAAACTTAAATTATCATAAAAGAATTTTTCATCAAATAAATATTCTAACTAAAATGGTCGTTGATACTAGATCCATTGCTTGGTCCAAAAACCGACATGTGGATCCTTCGGATTTGCTTGGTCCTAATACAGATTTCTTGAGTACACTTCGTAATAATAATTGACATTAAATTTCTGTTGGACTTCTAGGATCTCTACTCTATATTAGCTCCAAATATATGCAAGTTTCTTGCAGTTCATGGATGGTGAGTGCAAGGTGCAAGGACAGATTATTAGAACAAAAATGACTGAAGAGCCCCAGCTGCCCGTCTCTTGTCCACCTTCTGGAATTCATTCGCCATTTTTTTCTAGATCGCCAGTTCCTAATCCAGGCCATGTTCAGCCACCCAAAAGCAGACCCTGTAAAACCCCAAGAATAACGGCTCCAAATTTCATTACTTCTTTCAGTAACCCTTTGAGAAACGCTATCCGCCTCACCAAACTCGATCCCGAGGACACTTGGCTCCCCATCACTGAGTCAAGAAATGGCAACAAATACTATGCTGGGTTTCATACTCTGTCTTCAGGCATTGGAATTCAAGCCCTCATTCTTCCCGTTGCCTTCACTTACCTAGGCTGGTACATCTATTAACAGCATAACACGAATAAATTGTTAGCTTCGAGCCATGCATATAATATGATTTGGACTCTTGTGTCTATTTTAGTATATTTTTGGTACTCATAAATTCATTGCAGGGCTTGGGGATTAATCAGTTTTACTCTAGCGTTCATCTGGCAATTTTACACCTTATGGATACTAGTCCAACTTCATGAATCAACAGAAAATGGGAAGCGTTACAGCAGATATGTCCAACTCGCAGATGCCGCCTTTGGTACATATATCTCTTATACATGTGAAAAAGATAGTAGTAAAATTTTTTTTTCATTTTTATATGTGCCTAATGGTGACGAGATACTGTAATTTTCATGATCCAGGAGACAGACTAGGAAAGGTCCTAGCCTTGTTTCCAATAGGATATCTATCGAGTGGAACATGCGGTGCCCTGATCATGATTGGTGGATCAACATTAAAAATCTTCTACCAAGTAGTTTGCGAGACTACTTGTACCCTGAAGCCATGGACAACAGTGGAATGGTGCTTGGTGTTTACCTTTGCAGCTGTACTTGTGTCACAGCTGCCTAATTTGAACTCAATGGCATGTGTATCCTTGGTCGGATCCATTACTGCTATCGGTTATTGTTGGTTGATTTGGGTGGTGACTGTGGCGGCAGGCAGGCTACCGGAGGTGTCATATAATCCGGTTGGGGGAAACACGGAGACTGAAAGGATCAGTGGTGTAATTAATGCGCTTGGGATCGTTGCTTTTGCATTTAGAGGTCACAATCTTATCTTAGAGATTCAGGTAAGTAAACACGAAGATCATTCCACTTTGGTACCTTAACAAGATATCCATATATATGAAAAACATTTTTCCAATGGTTTTTTGTTAATAAAAGTCAATATTTATCTAATAGCAACTTCGCAATAGTTAGCACTTTTCTTTTTTTCTTTTTTAAAGAAAGGGTTAGAACGAAGTTTAATTTTGAAAACGAATGCCAAGACAGAAAAGATTTATGTATAGCTTGTCGTTTAGTCCCTAACCTCTTTTATGGCCCTATATATTTATTATTTATAATTAAAAATAGATAGTAAGTAATTGAAGGCAATAGTGCATGCAGGAGGTTAATGGCCTAAATTAAAGCTAAGTGGCAGGTGCATGAAAAGATTTTGGCGGTGCTAGCCTGGGAGGGATTTTATTTTTAGGTTGATACTAATTGGGCCGACCCTAGAGGCAAATTAATAAGGTTGCATGCATTTCACATCCAAAGACAAAGGAGGTTTAGGCTGCCGCTCCTAAGTCCAATCCTACCAGAACAGTTAGCTTTGGCCCTCACATTTCTGCTGGAAATGGAATGGTTGGTACTTCATATTCATAGTTCATAGTAATAGGAAATTTTAGACATTCCTTGGAGACAATAAGGGCATCTAAATTCTATTAAAAAAATTAAAAAAAAAATGATACTCATTTATGGCCAAGGTCAAGGGCAGCTCCATCTATTATTCCTCCTAAAATCATTTCAATTTCATCATTTAATTTAGTTAGTGTCGTTTGACGCAGGGCACCATGCCCTCAAGCGAGAAGCGTCCATCACACGTGCCAATGTGGCAAGGGGTGAAGGTTGCATACACCATAATAGCTATGTGCTTATTTCCCCTTGCAGTTGGTGGCTATTGGGCTTACGGTCACAAGGTAATAAGCTTGCTTTTGTGTGTATCCTGAAAATGAAAATGAATGCGTTTTATCAGCATCAGGATCAGGATCAGGGTTTAGAATTTTAACTTGAGCAAATTGTTTTACTATTTTTACAGATACCATCAGATAATGGCATGCTAACAGCTTTATACCTCTTCCATTCGCGTCATGTATCACCATTTACTCTCGGACTTGCAAGCTTATTCGTAGTAATCAATTCTTTAAGCTTATTTCAAATCTATGGAATGCCGACTTTTGATGACATGGAGCTTCTGTATACCAGCATAAAGAAAAAGCGATGCCCACGCTGGCTTCGAGCATTGTTCCGGACTATATTCGGATTTTTCTGTTTCTTCATGGCAGTCGCCGTTCCATTTTCCGAAAGTAGAGTATCTGGTTTGGCAGGAGGCCTAGCACTGCCTGTCACGTTGGCATATCCTTGCTTTATGTGGGTAAAGATTAAGAAGCCACGAAAGTATGGTGGAATGTGGTGGCTCAACTGGGGCCTGGGGATCTTGGGTATGGGATTTAGCTGTGCAGTAGCTGCAGTTGGGATTCCTGTTGTGATTGAAACTGGTTTCAAATCGAGCTTTTTTAAACCTCAAGAATGTCAATAATTAGATTACCCTAAAATTTGTATGTCTAGATTCTAGATCAGCAAACAGAATAAGAAATCAGCTGCAAACAGAATAAGGAGTTTTCAACTTTCTGACATACTTCTCCCTCAGTGTGACAGAGAAATACCAAATGGTCTGAGTACTGAGCTTAATTGAAAATTTCAAAGAATGCCTTGACTTGAGACTTTGTATGATGCTTTAAAGATACATAGTGGTTAACATCTTCGATTATACTGAGCACATATATACATGAGATGAGACAAATCTAGTTAACAAAATTTCCAAATTAATTCTTAGAACACTGCAAAACAATAGAATCTCAACTAATCTCACCAGTACAAGTACAAAATACAAATCTAAACCTGACAAGCAACTCGACCTGCAGCAAATTAACCATATCTAATAACTAAAACAATTCGGCTGCAACCTTTCTTTCTGAGTTCACTTGTTTCTGTTCTGTCGTACCGAGAATGAAGGGCATAGCAGCGTAAAAGGTTTGACTTTGAAGCGAAATATAAGCATACATATGGTGACGATGTTGTTTAGGAATTATATTACTGTTGTGTTGGTGCCTCATTTTCTCACTTGCTTCAGCTTCTGCTTCAGCTTAATATTGTATATGATGCAAGTGGAAACGTCAAATAAATTTAAAAAAAAAAAAAAAAGTAAGTCTAACAATTTGCTGCACGTGAACAATAAAGAGTGGGCCAGACTGCGGACGCACATACGGACTTGAAAAGAACATAGGAAGCTTCCCTTCCCTTCCTTTCCCTCAGGTTTGGTAGGTTAAAAGTTAAAACCTTCCATCCAATATGCACTCATATGGATTTCAAATAACCTAGCTATTACATAGGAAGCTTCCGTTGATACTCAAATCGTTTTTATTTCTGTCCTCCTTTTTATTTATTTATTTACTTATTTATTCTGTTGCTCCGACAAAACCACTAAAACTAAAACTCAATGCCCTAACATCGGTCTTCACAATTCCTTCTCAATTTAACATTAATTGTTGAATGGTTTTCTTGAGTTCTGAAATGCCGAAACTTTTTGTCCTTTAAATCATGCGCTTTACATACATACATGCGAAATCAAAATGATTCAATCATTCGTGTAAATAATTAATAATAAATATCACCATAACACAAAACCAAGTTTTTATTCTAAATTTCATATGCTTTTCTTTTACCACAAATATTCAAAGCAATTCTTAATCATTGAAGGAAAAACCATAATCTCTCCCTTCCTAAACCGCTACATAAAGGTTTCGGTGAAAACCCAGCACAATTCTTTTTTTTTTTTATTGATACAAATATTCACAAAACCTCAACGCTAAGATCACTCCAAAAACAGAGAGGAAAAGAAAAAATTAGTACTATATATTATCTATGAGATGCACCTCATAGAGTAAATTGAGATAGAAGGTGAATCAACGGCAAGTGCGGGTGCTGTGTAGACCCTAGGGTGATCACTCTCCAATCCATAGTCCGTCATCGGACGGTACTCCAAATCTTCGTCATGATCATATACAAAATCTGGAATCTCAACCTCCTTCCTCTTCACGTGCTCCCATAGATAATCCACCCTGTTCAGGTATCTCAGTTTCCCGTACAACCTAACACACCCAGGCTCGCGTAGTTAGCACCCCAAAACGCTAAAATACATGCTGTTAAAACCAAGATATATACAAGTTAATGTAACGGTTTTCTTTTCCGTTATTTGTGTTAAATAATATACTACATTGTATAATATTATTACCCGCCACTGAAGAGAAGACGGCCAACGGTGGCAAGGAAGAGCCGAGCCTGGAGGCCAGGGTGCACAAAGTAAACTGCTTGGAGATTATCCTTGACGTTGATGGGGAGCGCCTCGTAGATTGATCGTAGGGCTGAGATTCCAGGAAAGTTCTCGTTTCTTTGAACCCCGGTGTGAACGTACAACACCGAAAACGGCTTCTTTCCGAGCCTTGGAAATATATATTCCTCCAAATACTTGTTCAAAACGTCAATGCTCAAAAACCGAGCTGGTCCAAGTCGAAAATTCGCAAATCTTAAAATAATCAAGAAAAACAAAGAAAAATGGAGATGTGGACGTGGGATTAATTACCAGGGAAGAATTTTCCGATAATCCGAAGAATCTTATGTCCGCGTTTATCTTTGCCGTGAATCTTGAAAATATCGAGTTTGTGGAGGAGCTGTTCTTGATCAGACTCGGAAATCTCAGACGACATTGTTTCTTTGGCTATTGTAATAATTTTGAAGAAACGTAAAAGATTTTTTTTTTAAATCACTTTTGGTAAAGAAGAGAAAGAAAAGAGTGCAAATCTATAAATAAATAAAGGAGGTAGAAGCATTCATTAATACACGCCAAGAAAAAGAGTCTTTATTTGGATCGATTTGAGTTCGAGGAGTTGAGAGAGAGGAGATCAAATGGAAAAAATCATTGCCTCATTTCATGCAGAAGGAAAACAGGGAAGGGAAAAAAAAAACAAATTTAAAAAAAAAAAAAAAGATATTCCAAAGCATCTTCCATGGTGGAGCAGAGGCAGAGCAGGGTAATTAGCGTGACACCCCAACACCTGATTTTCTCATCACGCTATTGCTGGGTCTCTCTCTGGAGCTGGGTGCCATTTTTCTTCTTTGATGGAAGATCGATCTAGGCCGTCCACTTTTAACATTTTTCTGATGCTCATATATTTATTTTTGTAGAGTATATTAAAAATATAAAAAATAAATAAACGAGACATTTCATAAAATTTACTTGTAAATTTTTTTTTTATTTTACCATCTATCTGTAAAAAAATTATCTTTTACTTTTATCGTTGCGAGGGAGGAAAAGAGACAGAGATTCTCTCCTTACTCATACACACTAAATACAGTCTATTGAAACAAAAACCAACACCGACAGGTTTTGAAGCGGATCTTTTAAGAATTCTTTTTGCTAAATATATTATATATTTTTAAAATTAAAATTATTCGATTATTGTTATGGTTTGTTTTATTTACTTAATCACTCGTTTACGCTTTTTTGTTCATTCTACTTTCTAACATCATGTTGTCATAGAAGTAATATTAACCAAAAAAAAACAGCAAAAGTCGTATATAAATTATAAATTCGTCATTTTCAAATATGGACTTTAGCGTAAAGACAATTTCATTGAATTTTTTAAAAAAAACATTAAAATCCAATTAATCTAGACGGATATTTTAAAGCGATTTTAATGGATTCTTACTTATGATGTTATAATGATAGTATTAGTTTGATAATCTGAATAAAATATTTTCCTCTAATCTGCCTGTAATATGTTTCATTTTTAAATAAGTAAGAACTCCGTCGACCAAGTCCAAGCCATGCTCATCGGAGTTTTCCTTAAATTAAACGACGTCATTATGTGGATATATATATATATATATATATATATGTGGCACTAAGACTTTCCATCTGCCCACTTCATAATTAGTGGTTCCCACATGAGAGATATCTTAAATTGATGGAATATGCATTTAAGTAAAAGTCACATCCCACATCTGCTACCTTAATAAAATGTGTCTTCTGAGTGGCGACCATGTCCTGAAAATTGAAAAAAAAATTAAAAAAAACACAAAAAAACAAAAAAGGCCGGTCCCATCCACAACAATAATAACAAGAGTACGTTGGTTTAATTTAACCATTGATTAGATAAGTAGCGCGAGATCATAATAAATACTAGTACGCCGTGTGCCTTATGGAAACTCTCAACTCATTCACATTTTAGCATCTTTTTTCAGCTTGAAACTTGGTTTTAGAGCCATAAAGGACAGCTCCTCACCTCTCAGAATTCAAACTTTTCGTGCATGATTTATAAGTGGGCAAACGGGGACTTCTGGGAGCGCTTCCCGTAAGGCCCCAAGGCAACCGGCTTAGCCGGTTGCCTTTATTTCTTTTATAATTTTTACATATATTATTATATAATAATACATAAAATTATTATAATTACATAAATATATTATAAGT
>JBBYHL010000005.1:4848721-4867542 GCA_038381835.1 Adansonia madagascariensis
TTAATTCGGTTAATTCGGTTATAATTTTACTAACCGATAACCGACCGAATTAACCAAATAAACCGATAAAAAAAATCGACGTAACCATCGAACTGATTTAACCGAACCGAATTAATCAAATTTCATCGGTTAAATCGATTTGAACCGACTTATGCTCGACCCTAGAGAAGACCCTAGAGAAGACAACCACAGGAACCATTAAAATTAGAAGGTAGCAGCAACTAAACTATGATATTACTTTAATTGAAAAAAAAAAAAGAAAAAAGAAAGGCGCGTTTGGATCTCTCCTTAATTGACCATCTCTATAATATCAAGAGAACAAAAATAGAATTCCCACTTTGAATTCCTTCTCAAGTGGGGCCCCGGGGGGGCTGGGGGCGTGTTGAAAGACTACAGAAGCTAAACAACAGACTCGGAAAGATGTGTCACCATTCTCCACACTGGAAATAATCTCAGTGCAGACCCGATGATTAGAGAAGCTTAAGACCTCCCCAACATCTTAGCTTCATCAACATCATCATTTCAAAGAACATGTATGTACATATTTAAGCTGAGAAGAACATTGCGGCAATTTGAATCCAATCAATTTTAAGGAGTCATCTTGTAAATACATCTTAACTTGATCACGTTACATTTCTTTTTCGAAGGTTTTCTTTTACACCCAATCAGCCTTTTTTTTTTCGCCTCATATTTTTATTAGTATTTGCCCTCTATCTGTAATTTGCTCATTTTTATTTGCCTCAACTGCTTCCGTTTCCCTTTTTTTTTTTGTTGTTTTTTTCCCCTTTACCTAATTACTACACAATTAAAATAATTGACCACACCAAAACTGCAGACAGTATGAAAAAGCATAGATGAGCCGGGGACGCTTTCTTTTCACCAATCATCCACTTGCCGTTCTTTATATAAAAAAGCCCATACGATGTTGATACTACTGAATGCAAAAAAAAAAAAATCGAAAGGCAAGTATTAGTGTTTTACATAACAGCTAAGAAAGGAAAAATAAAAATGGGAAACAGAGAGAGAGACAGAGAGCAATTGTAACTTGGGACTGCTAAAACCCGAATCGCTCTCATCATGCACACCGCTGTGCAGAATAGCTCATCATGCATAATGCTATACAATGCAAGAAACATATGATACGATAAGGACCATGCAGTCAAACAATACTTTTAGTTTACAGCATACTCTTTTTGTCTTAGGTTCAATGGTGTCCCCTTATCATAGCCGAGAAAAAACCGCCAGATGACTTGCTCTTGCAGCCATCTTCCCCTTCATCTGCAACCTGTTTGCAAAATTACCATGCCTACAATCTAATTAATTGTTTAACGGGACAAAAACCAAAGTTCTATGGAACTGTACCTCTTTGGCTATATGTTGAAGGATATCTATGATTTCAGAGAAGTTAGGTCTTTGAGTTGGGTCCGGCTGCCAACATCTTTCAAGCAGTTCACCTAGTCTTGGGTGAGTATGCTTTGGGATTGTTGGGCGTAGACCCTGACAAAGATGATATAAACAAAATATCCTCTGATTAGTTCAAAAAGAAAAATTCGTAGTTTCATATTTATGCTGAAAAACAAGTGTACCTTTTGCACAACACCAACTGCTGCTTGTAGCGGAGTTAGGAGAGCATATGGGAGCTGGCATTTTTAATGTAAGAATATATCAGTCATAATGAACATGTATAATCTCAAACTACCATACTTGTAGACGGAAGAAAGTTTGCCACAAACAAGTATGCACGATCAAAACCAGACTCCATCCTCTTAAAACAGTGTCTTACTTCTCCTGTCAGTAGCTCCCAGAGAACTATTCCAAAGCTAAAAACATCAGCCTTGTGATCATAAGGTTTGTGCTCAATAACCTACATCAATTAAAGACTGGTGAAAGAAATATTAGAGTATAAGCATTTAGTAGACATGTTCGGATTAACTGGCAGGTAAGGCAAAAGGTGGATCAAATGACTGAATATTAGAAATGATTCTTTAGTCCTAACATAGAAATTAGAGAGCCTGAACACCATAATTACATATTTCAATGATCATGAAGCAACGTAAAGACAAAAAGTTAATGTAGGATTTTGTGAGTAGCCAGTTACTATCAATTAAAGAAATCAAAGGAGAACAAATAATGTCCAAGAAAAATAAATACCTCCGGAGCCATCCAGCGGTATGTTCCAGTTTCAGCTGTCATCACTCCTGATTGAGCCTGTACTCTAGCAACTCCAAAATCGGCAACTTTAATAACCTGTAAATCATGGACTAACAATTTTAGGACAAATATCAGAAGTTAATATATTATGCTATTTACAGCGTACTATAATTTGAAAACACACATGCATTTCCAATTCCAATCTAAAGCCAAATCTCCATCTACTAACAAAATCATCTTACTTGATTTTCATCCATCAGAAGATTGGCAGTTTTCACATCCCTGTGGATGATGTTATTTTGATGCAAATAATTCATTCCCCTCGAAACATCAAGGGCTACTTTGAGTAGAAATGGCAACTTAAAAACCCTCCTTTGCTTATGCAGAAAGTCATATAAGCTACCTCTGGCCATGAACTCTGGTAAAGAACATATAACACTGTCATAAACTGAATATCTGTAAGAGGAAATGAAATGTTTCTGTTTTTTAATAAAATTACAGAGTTTATCCTCTAAGAGTTAAAAGGGATGAAAAGGCATACGCATCCAAAAATTTAAATTTTGGTATACAGATGGGAATTCACAGACACTAAATTCGTAATGGTAGGTTTTGTGTCAATCTCTCAGTTTGCACTCCAAAGCCAGAATTGTTCCCTTCTAGCAACATAATTATAGATTATATCTGGTAAAGATGAAAAAAGCAACTCTTAACAGCACCATTGTTGAAGCAAAAGTTTCAAAATTTTATGCATTGAAGAAGAAATTGTAGAGCATATTAAAAAGCAGAGCAGGAAAAATGCATTAGATTATACCAGTTACAATGCACAGGTTTGGAGCTCTTGTACACGCGCCAATGAATTGAACAACATTCTTATGCCGAATTTTCCTGCAAACAGGAAAAGAAAAGGTTAATATTCAACTGCATGTGAGTCGGCTTGAAGATAAGTACCAATTGGTCTCACCCTTGCAGGAACCATCTCTATGGAGAGACATTAATACATTAAATAACATGGGAAGTTCTTAATTCAACAATAATATGTAAGAAACCATGAGATACCTTCATAAACCTTGCTACAAGTTTCTGGTAATATTTATACCCAACATATATACAGACTGACAAATGGCATCATTTTTAGTTCCAAAGGAGGCATTAAAAAAATTGATGGAATTCAGACTTCATTAGCACTATCAATCAAACAAAAACTAGAGCAACATGCAAGAGTTTTTCGAGAGAACTGAAATGGCAATGTGCAAAGAAAATAGATATCCACTTCCTAAGCATGCCTCAAAATCCTTGAATATAACACAGGAAAGTGGATAAATAAATATTCTCCCCTAGAAAATATCAGTAACTCAAGATAAACTCTCTTGTAAAGCATTTAAATTTCCTTCTTCCTAATCATAAACTTAAATCAACTCATGTGTCTATTATAAATATTAAACATCAGTGCTTGCTAGTCAATTAAAATTTGGCCAAGCTTGAACTATTCATATTTATGCTACAAATTAAAAGATCTATCAGAAGAAACCAGCATCACTAAATCAAATTCAAGACAAAATCCTATAAACTAACCCCTTTTTAATTAATAAGAAACATCTAATTACAGGAACGTTAACAAAATCCAGGCACATAAAGAATGCTTATCAGAGATGTGACAGTGTATATACAGTACTCCAACAAACCTCATAATATAAACTTCTTGAGAAAACTCTCTCAGCATTTCTCCAGTAACCCGCTCAGGCTTGAGAACTTTTATAGCCACTTCTTGACTACAATATATGCCTCTGTATCTGAAGATGTTAAAAGAGATAATGAGTTAGAATTTGCACTCTCAAAAACAAAAAGAAAGAGAGAAGCGGGCTTGAAAATGACAAAACTTACAGATCACCATATGACCCAGATGCAATCTTGGTTTCAATTTTGAGCTGCTTGGCATCAATTTCCCATACATCAGTTCCATCAGTAGGGATTTCAACACAATCAGGTAAGGAAATTACCCCTTCTTTGATATGCTCAGTAATAGCAGATATTGAACTCTTTCCTGGACAAGATTGCTCCTGCTGCCAATTATAAACCATCAGAAAAACAGGTTGGCTCTAACAATCCATAATAAACATGATTGTTCATATGATTTTACAAGTCATAAAGTACAGGAAGTTAGGTTGATCTACCAAAAAGCAGTGGGCATACCTCTGTTTGGAGGACAACTGCTAAAAGGCTAAGAACCTTATAGCTGAAAAGTGAAACCAAAATTAACCTTTTCACCTTCTGATAATTTATATTTAGCATTTAACCTTTTGAATTTAGAAAAGTAAGAGTTAAAGCTTTAATTTAATATTCTTCAGTTAAGCATTAACACTTTCAATCAAACGCACGGTTCCAATACAGAAATGATATATAAAATGCAAATTCATTTCTATTTCAGCAAAGAAGGAAGATTACTAGCCATATTTGGCTCAAAAGGCTTGGCTCAGCACTAATAGCAAGAGACATGTGTGATGTCATTCATGAGCATCACAATAGAATTAGTGAATTGTAATGACATGGAGGAAAAGGTACCTTAGACTTTAAAATTTCCTTCTCCAGCGCATTTTTGAGTTCCTCAGTTTCCTAAAAAGATTAACAAGTGATTCATTGCTTTCCCGCATCCAATTATTAGTATGAAGATGTATAGGAGCTTACCTCCAACGGCCAACCATCAACAACAAAAACATCCAAAGAATACCCATCAACAGTGGAAAAAACATGAGCTTCTTGAATGTTCAATCCAATCTCCGCAAGCAAAGAAGTCAACTAAAAAAATGATCATCAATATCAATCATTCATTGCAAGAGAATGTTCAACAAAAACATTCCCAATGGGATCTTACCGCAACAAGAATAGAGTCAAATGTAAATTCAAAATGAAGTGTTCACATTTTATCTTTACTTTTTATCAGAAATTAAGCAATTAATAATACGAAGACAACTATATTTGGATAAGCAATCAAATTACACCATTTGTCATGTTAAGAGACAATAAAGGCATACCAATATCTATCTGATACATATGAGAACACACAATGCTGTACTTCAACAAGAAAAGTCAAGAGAAAGCATTAAACTACCTGACTAAGGAGTTTTGGCCGGTCAACTGTTGAAAAGGTGATCTCGTGCATAGGCCTACAAGATTCCACATTGCCGAATAATATTTATGTCAAATTAAGTTGTGCAGCTATTACCAAAACACAATGGATAAGACTTTGTTTAAATGCGAAAAAGCAAGCAAAAAAGATATTGGCTCAGCTCATAGGCTCTGAGCCACATAATCAGCAGTTGAGAAAGGAGAAGCCACTTTGCAACATAAGACTAAGAAGAGATGGGATCAACTCATCAAAATCCTTACCGGAAAAGATGTGATGTTGTATTCACAGCACTGTCTCCATCTTCAACATGATATCTACTTGCTTGAAGGGCAAGAGCTTCAAGATTGGGTGATGAACCAAATGTAGGCGGTGCGTGGATGCTGAAGAAAGACAGAAAAGGAACAGCATGAATCCTCAAAAATAAAACCACAGTGAATTTTGGATCTAGAAGGGACAAGGAAGAAAAGCCCAAAAAGAACCGATGCAAATATAACTCTAACGATAACAAGCCTTACTCCTGTTGGTTTGAATGATAAGCACTTTGCGCATCTTCTTTCATAGATGAATCAGAATGAACAGAGTCAGTAGAATGCGAGGTGGAGGCAGGAAAGACCTACAGACAATACCAGAATCAAACAAAATTAGAACTTGACACGCATCAGTCACTACTAATCATGTCAAAGCTAGGCTACATTTATCTCCAGGACTTATGATGGTACTGAGGTATTCCACATTAGAATTGAAGTAGAAATTTGAAATCCCTTCTTATTAAAATAAAAAGAATAAAAAGAACAGATGTATACCTGCACAATACGAACTTCAAAAACAGGACGATTAGCAGGGTCTTCAGCCAAATGCAGTAATCTTTTATGTGTTAGCACATCTTCTGCACACTCCACATTCACATCCAACGCATATCTATTAGCAGTAACAGAAATCTCAAACCATCGAGATAGCACAATTCATAAACTTAACTTAAGCTCGGATGTTAGACTTTACAAAAAGAAATAATACCAATAACTTCGCAGTTAATTATCAAGACTAATGCGTAAGGATAATTAAAAAGATAACAAAAGACAAGCAAAGGCCCTCATCTTTACAAAACTGCTTCGCTGATTTGATTTGAACCTTTTTTTTTTCTTGTTTGTCAACGACAAATGATTTTTTTTTTTTTTTGTGAGTGTGAGTGTGTGTGTGTGTGTAAGAAAGGGGGCGGGGTGACTATGAATCTTACACCAACTTTTTGTTCCAATCATCAGCACGGAAAAATAATCATATTATAAAATTTAAAAGGGGAAAAAAAAGTTCAGAATCGAACAAAGGCAGAAATCTAGGGTTAGAGTTGGTACCTAGCAGGAAGTCGATTGAAATGAAGCCACAGCTGATCGTTGAAGGCAGGCAGATTAGCTTCCTCATAATTGGAGTCCCGGATACGCTTAAGCACCTCGTTGTAAACTTCCAGCTTTTGCCTGTGATGCAAAGGATTTACATGGGCCAGCGAGTCCACAGCTCTACTCCCGCAGCTCTCGGTGTCGTCTTCAATCGCCATTGGAGCCTCACAACAACCACTCTCTCACTAAACAAACAGAGATTCACAGATAAATCGATGACTTAATGAGGGAATACGAAACAACAAAATGAAAAGGAAACGAACAAACTTATCATATGATTAAATATTTGATCGAAATGAGAAATTTTGGAAAGGAAAAAAGAAAGGAGAGAGATGCGGTGGCGTTGATGTGTGTCACTGCCTCACTGGGAGCGGGTACTGCACTGCACGTCTTATGTTTTCATAGTCCACGTCAGCACATGGACCACCGGCTAGTGGGAAAAAGATTTCCCACGTGTTATTATAAGTGTTTTGATTAGAAAAATTAATTTTTTAGTAATTTCTCCAAAAAAATTCTTGATCTTGGTATAAATATGAATGACCATGATATGGTACAAAGTAGTGATAAAATACACGTCCAAATGGACAGATAATGGAGCCTTCCAAGTCCAAATGGACTTTGTTTTTCCTTTCTTTTGTTGAATCTTTTAAACATCCTATACTTAATTACGTATTATAATAGCATATGAAGAATTGCCTTTGGGACACCCCACTACCACGAGACGACACACGTGGCTCAAAGACAAAGACATCATCCGTTTAGATAAGGTTTGTTTCATTGGTCCAAAAAAGATTTGGTGCGCCAACACTGTAACTCATCGTAACAACATCAGCAGCAGTATAAGATAAGAGCAAAAGATTAGGCATTATACTATTATTCTCTAATATTCAATGTTGCTCTCTCTCTCAGAGTATCTCCTATTCCCCCTCTTACATTTACAAATAGAGTAGCTCTCTACCGCATTTTCTTCGTCCATTCATTTACATTTAACATATGCACATGCATAAATTAGTAGAGAATCAGTTTTATATTCTTTATGGACACCCTTTTTCTCTCTTTTATTAGAGAAATAGGCTATAGGCTATGCATTATATATTAAGGGTTGAAATTATGGGTAACATGACTTTGAATTCCTTCCTAGTTTTCTAAAGCTTCTTCTAAGTCTAACAACTCGTTTTAGTTTGAACCACCAGATCGTGAGACTTCCTACAACCCATACCAACCACAATATTATTTAAACCTTGTAAACAATGAAAAAAACTACTCAATCTTACTCGATTCCAGGCTAGAGGATGAATTAATCATCTCATATGTTTTGATACTATTACTAAAAAACCTAATGTTCCCGAGTCCCAAATCAGCTGCAGAGATTGGTAGAACTGCACCTACATTTTTTTAAAAAAATCGTATTCTCTTTCCCTGATATTTGTCTCTGTTTCATTTTGATCTTAATTGATATCCTGAATAAAAACCCTCTATGCTTGAGTAGGAGTATATAAATTACTACTATAAATTTCTTGTAAAACCAATATTAAACCCATGGCAACAATAGCAAGCGCTCGTTACTATATATCATCACATGGAAATGGACATGGACATGGACAAGAACAAACCTTTGCGCTAGCTTGATCTTGGGCTTTTAAAAGTGTGAAAGCTGGATATATATGTGAAAGAGTACTTGAGACATTGGCGCGGCTCAATCAGACCAAAACAACAGATGCTTTAACTCTTGACGGAAAGTGCTTTGCTTCATGTCTGAGTGAACCAGGCCAATATCACAGTTACTATTTCATGTCATTTTACAGCATAGAAGCGAGACCTGCATAAAGTTTGTCCCAACAAGATCCCTAAATAAAAAATAAGGAATGAAAATTCATTCATTGTTTGAGGATCTAACAGAGAAGACTGAAGAATATTAGGAGGATAGACGGGTTGAAGAAGAGAGTAAATAGATAAAAGAGAGAGAGAGAGAGAGAGAGAGGAGTCAAGAAGTTAGTTTGAAGGTGAAGACGTGCGGGTGGGGATTTGGAAGAGTAAGAGGGTCTGCATGAGCATTTAAAACCGCAACTACCAAAGCAGAAAGTTGGCCCAGTGCATTTAAATCCATTATTCTCCCTCCCTGCCTCCCTCCCTTCGTTCCATGTTTCTCTCTTTCTTCCTTTTTTTCTGAATCATGAACCCAGCCCTAAATTGTGTAGACTTCTTTACTTCTTTTTCTTGGGCACCCTGTTCGAAAACTAAGCTTTTGCTTGAGTAATGAAAACACATACTGTAATATCATCTTTCATCTCTAGCTAAATAACATTGCATGCATGGACCTGCAAAAGTTCTGTTCTGCAATCTTTACATGATGGAAAGGTATTGACCTGAGTTGCTACATAAATTAAGCTTGCGTTAAAATATCGAACATATGGTTATGCATCTAATATAGGTAAAGTAAAATTTGTCCTTTATGTTGATAGCATGGGTGGAGTAGGTGAAGCAAGAATTTAGATGTTGAAAGAGATAGCGCATGCCATAATCGTGATACCCTATGCATTACCGAACCATAAAGGCCAGTATCATTAATGAGGGAATCTCTGTCTGGAACGGACAGGCTGCAACATTAATAGGCAAGGCTAAGGCAAGGCACCCAGACAGATTATTTTTAGAAACTGGTAGTTATGTTCAAATCCAATTTGACTGTCTTTGCTATGCTGTGCTTGGACGGTAATCAGACATATCAGAGAAGAGAATTTTAAATTTTCATTTTATATATTAATTATTCTTTACATGGCAACCAAATGTGAAATTCCTCTAGTTTCGATATTGTCTGGTTAATTTAGGTGATATAGGTAGGACTAGGACTAGGAGGATGAAATGCTGAATACATTATATGTGTATTATGTGATGTGTCCAAGTGACCGTTTATAAGGCATCTGAAATCAAAGAAAATGGAATTGTTTTGTCCGATATATGTGGTGATTGCTTAAGATACAATTCAAGGGTTGCTTTCAAATTGCTAGCTGCACTAATTGGATGCATCAAACAATATATAATACCCTATTGTGACAACGACCTTTCGTCACTATCAGCAGCATGCGCGTCTACTCACCTCTAATTATTTATTTCTCAAATGAATATTCATAGCCTGCTACTAAAGACAACGAAGAATGTTAGTGTATCATAGGCGCAATGGGGGATTATTCCAATGTTTCACCTTAAAGAAAACTCCAAAAATTGTTCTCTTTAAACTCAAAACACCCCTAAGCTAGTCCAAAATTTCCAAGAAAAGAAAATTCTATCTTTCTTTATGAGCTTTCAGGTCTATCAGTCATCTTCCCTCCCGTTAGGGCTGGCTCCAGATGAAGCATCACCTGGATGGCTCAGCAAAGGAGACAATGCATGGCAACTAACAGCAACGTCCTTTGTTGGCCTGCAAAGCGTTCCCGGGCTTGTAATCCTCTATGGGAGCATGGTCAAGAAGAAATGGGCTGTCAACTCAGCTTTCATGGCCCTCTATGCCTTTGCCATAGCTTTACTTTGCTGGGTTTTATGGGCCCATTGGATGGCCTTCGGAAACTATAATAGCCCTCTGGTGGGAAAGCCCGTTAATTCACTTTCGAATGTGTTTCTTCTGAGGCAAATGCCGGATGGTTCTGCTTTGCCAGTGGCGGACGATGTATTTTACCAATTTGCTTTTGCTGCCATTACTGTGACTTTGCTGGCTGGATCATTGCTTGGGAGAATGAACTTTTACGCTTGGATGGTATTTGTTCCTTTGTGGTTGACGTTTTCTTATACCGTTGGGGCATTCACTATATGGGGATCAGGATTTCTACGGCCCAATATTATTGATTATGCGGGTGGATATGTCATCCATCTTTCGTCTGGGGTGGCTGGTTTTACTGCTGCATATTGGGTAATTGACATAGTCATCTAACTCTTTCATAGAGACCGAGCCAGTAGTAGCTTATTAGCCGCACTCCTCCCAAAAGGAGGTCTATACCCCAAATTAGCTTTCCTGGGAAAACTTAAGAATTTGTTATGGAGAATGAGATGAGTTTCACTGTTCATCCCAAATTCGGCTCATTAACATTTTAAAGCAAAAGGACCGATACTGAAGAGAAGCCGACCTGATTGGACCCAAATGTAAAAGATTAAAAAATTGTTTACAGATCATTACACCGTGCAGAAAGATCTAAATTTAAATTTGGATGATGACAATATGAATCTATTTCTGCGTAGAAAATGTCAGCACAAGCATTTACGTTGATCTTTACTAGTTTTATATTGTTCCTATGATGATTGCAGGTGGGACCTAGACATTCACATGACAGACAGCACTTTCCACCCAACAACATAATTCAAATTTTAGTAGGTGCAGGATTTCTGTGGATTGGATGGACTGGTTTCAATGGAGGATCCCCACATTCAGCAGGCCTGATCACATCTCTAGCCATAATAAACACCCATATCTGCACTGCTACCAGCCTCTTGGTCTGGCTTGCTTTAGACATGGCTGTGTACAAGAAAAGCTCGGTTATCGGCGCAGTCCAGGGGATGATCACAGGCCTTGTTTGCATCACACCTGGTGCAGGTTAGCCTTCACTCAGCTCAACATATAAAGTCAATTCCCCTTGCATGTTTCACTTAACTCCCTTTTAAGAGGTTTTATAATCGTTTTCCGAGGAAAATGTCACTCTGTATAAAATAGCAGAGCCAAAAGTAGAATATTATATTACGTTTCTATCATTAAGCGCATTCATGACCTATGATATGCACGCATGGGCAGGGCTTGTGGATCCATGGGCGGCAGTCTTAATGGGGATGATGTCCGGATCAATTCCATGGTACACAATGATGGTTTTGCACAGAAAATCAGCATTCTTCCAAAGTGTGGACGATACATTAGGGGTCTTCCATACACATGCAGTGGCTGGTGTTTTAGGAGGCCTACTCTCTGGTCTCTTTGCAAAACCCAAACTTTTGACGATGATGTATCCTACAGAAAATTATGGTCCAGGCTTACTCCACAGTCGGGGAGAGTTCCATCGTGGTCTTAGACAAATGGGCTATCAGTTTCTAGGAGCAATTTTTATCACCGCATGGAATGCTGCTGTTACAAGCATCATTTGCCTTCTTATAGGCCGCATTGTTAATTTAAGAATGGATGAAGAGGATCTTGAGGTAGGGGATGATGCTGCGCATGGAGAGGAAGCTTATGCACTGTGGGGAGATGGCGAAAGGATGCCAAAACCTCGCCGTCTGCGTATACCTCAGATCTGCCGCCGCCTAGCTTCAACTCCTGAATAAATCTGAGAATGCTGCAACACTTTCGACTGCAGCTTTTGGTTGATATGCTGCTCAATACCCATTTACGGATCTGTAAATGTTCCAATTGCGTGCTTGAGAATCTTTGAAGATGATCTTCCCGATTATTGTGATTTTTGCATATATCCAATGATCATTTATGACATGCTTATATTAATAATCGACCGGTAATTTGTCTGTAATTTCAAAGCGTCGGAAATAACGACCAACAAATTTCTTTTGGGGAAATGCAATTCCCCGGTGCAATATTTTCGTATCATTGTTTTGTCCTCCCCTTGTTCGCTTGTTGTTGGCTTTGTCCCAAGTCTTCTATTGATCATTTTGGCTTCTTTTTCCCATTTTATTTTAGTTTATTCACCAGAACTTCCATTGGGGAAAATGTCAATGACAGCATAATCGTTCATTCAGGAAAAAGGAAAAAAAAAAAGAGAAATCGACGGCAGAGCTATCAGCAAAAGGACACAATGCATTGCATCATTCAGAGCAAACTTTATATACCATTTTCTGAAAGTTAGGGAGCCAAGTAAACAAACCAAAATCATAGGATATCAGTGAAACAGATATTTACATTCGATGAAAAACATAATATGGGCTTCTACCATACATCATATAATCGGAAATACAAAGAAAATCAAACCGAGTAGCCTTATTGAAAATTGCACTGAAATTTTTATACAGGTGTAAGTTAAAGACAGCAGGGGCAATCAAGTTTAGGGTACCAATTGCAACAGAGCAAGACTAGAAAGCAAGCAATTCCCCTTTCATATTGCACAAGATTTGATTTATTTATGTAACAATTTCCCAGTGAGACACCTTGCATCTGTTAGCCACATTTATGGCATCTGAGGGCTGTGCATCCACACTTAGACATCAGTTTCCCCTGGCTGTAAACATTAAAAACAATAACTGAAACAGACTCCGTGTCATCCAAAGGAAATAGAAACACAACAATCTTTTAATCACCTTGCCAATATATAATTTTGCAAAGTACTGACAACTCTTGGAGTAATTCCCACCAATTTAACCTGAAACGAAGATATGTAAAAAAAAAAAAAAAAATCAATAAAAAGAGATATCACACAATTAAGTGCATAGTTTTCCTAAATTACAGCTTTTAACGGTAACTAATAACTCATTTACAATCAAGGTAAGTGACGGAACAATTATTGGCTTGATTATCCGCTTTCTTATTTTAGAAATTTCTTATTTTTTTTTTTAATTTATGTCTTCCAATTTCAATCATTTGAAAAGGTTTTTAATAGACATGTGATATAAAGAAACAACTAAAGCGAGTAACTGATAAAACCCACAAAGATTTCAGCATTTCTTAAAGACATGAGAAAAACCAAGACCATACTCCACATCCATGCTTCTCCACAACATTTGTACCAATCCGAACTATCCTGCAAAAAAAAAAAAAAAATCATGTCAAGAATTAATACAAAGGTGTAACTCTTAACTATTAAAAAAAAAAAAAAAATCAATCTTATGAAAGTAATGATTTAAGAAATTACCCCATTATCATCTCCCCAAAAGGCAGCTATAAGTTTTTCAGCAGAAAACACTTGTCCCCTACAGCATCAGATTAATTAGAACTACCAATGAAAGAGATCCTACCAAGAGTCACAATTAATTAACTGAAAACTTATGGAAAAGCGTAGAATTATTGATTTCTTGTATACCTGCTACAACAATGGGTAGTAAGAAGTCTCCATCACAAGAAATCTTACGAAAAATAGGTGGACTGGGAAAGTGACTAAGAAAGGCTTGTCCAATTGAACTAATTTCAGCCCTTGGAATTGGAACCTGTCTCCTAGATAACTTCCATTTTATGTCTTCTTGAAATCCTGGTCTCGACGTCCGGTAGTGCAATATAGTTTCTGCACCATTCATATCTCCAAAATTAACAAATTCCCAATCTTTTTCTTTTTTCCTTTTTTTAATAAAAATCATTTCCAATCAAACGAGTGATAAAAAATTGATTGAGAAACGGAGGCAAATCGGAAACAAGAACGGAAGCTTCAAAATATTGATCTTGGTCGTCGCCGTTGTGGGCCGAAGCTACAATAGGAAGAATGGCAACAAGTGAGGATCGGTTTGGGAGGAGGACGGCGGCGTTTATTCGTAAAATGTAAGCTGATTTGGAATTTACTTTATGAAAGATTTGAGCTTTATTATTCAAACCAAAAAAAAATTGATCATCGATGAGGAAAGGAAACGAAAGCTGCCAAAGGGATAGAGAGAGAATAACGTCGCCTTCTAGCTTTCTTGGTCGAAAACAAAACCCTCATTTTCAACTAACGAATATGAAAATCATTGTAGTAACCAAAGGAGTTGTGTACAAAATAAAAAGTAAAAAAAGGATGAGAAAGCCAAACCAAATACACTGTTCCACCTACAACAGACACTACAGCCGATTACACACTGGATGAAATGCAAATCTTTTTACAAACTAATACTTCACCAAATAATTAAATTAAAAAATAAAAAGAAATCATCAAGCGCGCTGCCATGCTGATCTGATTTTTACAAGGTCCAGTCCATTGTTATTACATCATCTCTACCAGTCTTGCAATGTATGATCACAAAATCCGGGGGAGATGATTATTTTTATGTTGTAAGAACATCTGGAAGTTGAATCGAGTGAGCTCCAAGTACTTTACCACCAACATCTGGGAAATTTTCATGTCCAGGGAGTGGGCTGACTTTTCCATCGACATCTACTTGAAGTGGATACTTCAGAAGGTGACCCTGCAACGGCGAATACTCGGTATCTGCGAATTTCTTCCAGTTCTCTTCAGCAATCTCTTTCACTGTATTCACACATTCCAGACTTTCTGGCTCCTTGAAGCACTTATTTAGCTCACCAAGATGCTCGGCCCATAGTGACATTCTATACCCGTATACCTGCCAAATGCGCTGACTAAACTAAAAAAAATTTTGAATTCTGATCAAGAGCTTCCATGCAATGCAGTCTCAGCACAGTAGAGTTTTTGTTTCATTGTGTCGTTTTAAATGTAAAGAACAGTGATTCAAACATTTTCTCCTTTAATACTATATGCAACGAAGGAAAAAGAAATGTGATGCATATTTTTCATATTGCAAAAAGTTCTATTCTTGGCAGGTTTTTAAACACAGTTTTGACACAATGTTCACTAAACGTCACACTTTGACTAATCTTGGACATCAAATACAATGCAAAATTGGTTCCAGTTTCCAGCCAAGGGAGGGAAAAAAAAAAAGTAAAGAGAAACAAATCTTCCATGAACAGCATTTGGGCTAAATTCAATGCCTTCTTCTTATTATCTCTGAACAGCAGCCAAAAATTTGGTCCAAAAAATAACAGTTCGCTCAGAAGAAACAATAAGCAAAAAATATACAAACCTGACCACGTGGATGTTTTTTCTTCTCAGCCCATGTATAATGAGGTTGATAGGCACCCATAGCAATCTCAGTGTCTTTTGTACCAGCCATGGATCTCTGGTTAATATTAGCTGATCCCACTATCACATACTCATCATCTATTATCATTCCCTTTGCATGCACATAAATCATGAACCGGCCAAATTTAGCCGAGTCAGAGACCTAAGCAAAAGAAAAATATAGTAATGTAATGATAAGCAACTCCTCATTTCATTTGAATCATTAATGCAGCTATTATTCAATAATCAAGAAACTCTCCACTGTTAATCAAAATCTAAAACTAGAACTTATCAGCATAAAGTCATAACAAAAGAAACAGAGTAAAATAGTCACCAAATCTAAAATGTTGAAATCTAGAGTTAAGTAGGTCCAGTCCTGATCATATTTTCTATAGACATTAATCTACAACGAGAATGTAAAAAGAACAGAAGGGGAAAGGGATATATCTCTCAAGCAATTACCGAATTATAATTACCACCGAGCATTTCCTGGGTGACCTCTTCCCGCTTACCAAGACAATAGAAGTTGAGGTAATCTTGAGGATGTGAGTCCTTAATTTGCATGGATTTGAGTTCTTGTGCAACAACATCATACATCATTTGCATTGTTTGACTCTGGAGACCAAAAAATGAGTGAATAAAGGTAGAAAATCTTCTCATCGTGCACTTCACTAATAAGAACAAACAGAGAATTCCACCTCCATATATAGTTCATACATGGATTACAATAAAGGTGATGTCAAAAAAATAAACCCTAGACCAAAAGCAAACTAAAATAATAAAATAAGCCCAAGTAATAGAAACCACATTTTCTTAAAGTATGCTAGCATTGGCACGTTTCCAGAACTTGGATGGTCGCCCATCATATGTCAAGTCCAAGTCCAGAACCACATATGGACCAGAAATGAAACATGATATAGTTGGATTTTACGTCAAGAAATTAAAGGAAGGTGTATATTGGAACAATCATACAATTGCACTGTTTCTTCATGTTTTATCATAACAAATAGACGTAAGATGCGGCAGCTACGAAAAGGTTCAAGAAATAGATACAAACCTGCCAATAGAGAATTTCCTGCACGGTAGCAGATTTTGGATCACCCTCGGGCCACAAAGGAATGATGATATATACTGCGAATCTCTCCCTTGCTCTGATTTTACCAGCAACCTTCAATGCTAGCTCCATTGGGATCAGATTATCAGCCCCTGCTTATAGCATAAAGCAAATAACGTATGTAGATTTAAAAGAAATAAAATAATGAAAGCATATGTTTTAGTTTCTTTATTGCTACCAAAAGATCATTAAAGACAGATCTCAGACAAAATTTTGTACACTTAATACTTGATATGGGAATTGGGAACATTCTTCTGGGAACAAAGAATTCCATCTAAGACACAGAAACATTTAACCTTAATAACCAAGGATAACACCACTGACCTGCATTTTTATATGATGGCCATGCATAAGAAGATCCAAGAAAATACTGATTTTCAATATATATGTAATGCTGGGCAGATCTGATTGCCTGGATATAAGCAGCTTGAATGCTTTTATCTATGACCAGATTTTTTGAACAGACAAGATTCTGCAAAAAAAAAATAATAATAAATAAAATAAAATAAAATAAAACAAAACACTAAGAAACGTGATATAATACAGATAGAAAATAGTTGAAAGGAGAAATCTGGATCCGATGAAAATGTAGAACATGGTCAAACTAATACATATTAGGTTTCTTCTTATCTACAAAGCAGAAGAAAAGTTTCATGGTGAAACCTGGCTCTGAGCCTTTTTGATATATTTTGGAAATCCTTTCACTGATCCTGAGTCAATGGAGCGGAAAATCTGTGGAAGAAAAAGAAATTAAGCCAAAATTTCAAATTGTTTTTTTTTTCTTCGGAAAATGAAGAAAAAGAACAAAATCAAACATATAGTTATCAGCAGTAAGAATTTACACAACCTGAACGTCCCAGTTTTCACGATCATCTCTACTAAGAACGTGTACTTTGGGATCATCTTCTGGAACTATTGTAGTATCATCATCTGTAACAGTTAAGGGTGGACTTTGTATCCATGAGATTCTTTCTATCCTAATCAAAGAATCATCACTCCAATGAGATTGTCCTCTGAAAAAAAGACTGAACTCTTTCCACTTGGTTGATTTCCTCCACCGCTGCTCAAAGTTGATGAGAACATCATATGCAGCAGGCCCTTCGATTTTGCTATGTAAATCATGCCACGGTTGCCTTGGGGCCTTGGTTCCAACCTAAAAAACATAGAGAACAGTGAAAAGAAGAGAAGGGGAAACATAGACTTGCCAACATTAGAAGTAATTGTAAAGTTGTACCACAAGCAGAATGTTTGACGATACAATTGACATATAAATGAACAAAATGCCAGTCTATACGCTAGCAGCTTGTTTCAAATTACAACTCAAGCACACAAGCCCTAATCCCAATCTAACTGGAGGCAGTTATATGAATCTCTTCTTCAACTTATGCAGCCTAAGATCATGCTCCTTGTAAGTGATAGGCACCTTGTCACTATCATTATTCTTCCATGTCATCTGCAACATTAGGTCCCAGCTCTTTGCTACATTTAGTGGAAACTTCAGAGATTTTAGTCACCCAGAAACAATTTTAAAATATTATGGTTGTCCTTTATGACACTTAAGTAACCATGGATTGAAAACAAAAATGATAAGCTCCCGTTCCCCTTAGTGACCAAGAACATATCAAATTGGATTTGTGAACTGTCTAAATTTTTCATCATCCCCTCTATCCAGTGCCATATTCTACATGAGATGCTCAATTGGAAGCTGGTGCAAGACATTAAAAATTGCCATTAACATACGCAATAGAAGATCTTAACAGAGGAAAGCATTAGGATAAAATTGTGTAATCACTTACAGGAAAAGTAGGATTATGAAAATCATCCTTGAAAATAGTATCAAGATCACGAAGTATTCGATGTTCAGGTGTATCATAGCGACCATCACAGAGATCAATACCTCCAACAAATGCAGTTATCTTTCGATTATTGCCTGCTGCCTGTGTGTCAACAAGAACACATTTTTGATGATGCGTAAACATGGTTCCAACAACCTGATAAAAATCATCGCAGAAGCAACCTCAGCAAAGGATTTAATTGAAAAAAAAGAAAAGCTAGCACTTTTCAAATTCAAATAAAATTTGTCAAATCCATAAAATAGTTTGCTGAACTAAATCTACGAAGCAAAACCAGACATGGTAAAAGTAGAATATATGCACCAGCTTAATCAGCTAAAATTAAGTACAGGTTGAGATCCCATCAGAAGTCATCAACCCTCTATTTGTCACAGATCTAGAAGCCTGAATATGCAGGAAATGAGCTCTTCAGGGTAAAGGATCTAGCTTTCACATATAGTGAATAAGCAAACA
>JBBYHL010000005.1:4896728-4913744 GCA_038381835.1 Adansonia madagascariensis
CTGTGGGACCCTGTGAAGCTATATTTTTCAGCCCTAAGAGAGGTAACTAATTGGATAAATTTCTGGAGGAAACTGAGGACAGTGGCTTTCTTTCAGCAGAATAGAGAGCTATGACACTGAAATATGGAAGGGACATCAACGACTCAAAAGTGGTTTTGGCTCCTGGCCTGGCTATGAAAAAAGATCATTGTTACCCATTGTTAAGTAGAATTACCCGATGAATTGGTGGGGTTCGTATTCATCTAGGGATGACAATGGAGCGGGTTGGGAGCAGGCATGAATAGTATAGTGGTTATCTCGCAGGACACCAAGATTCACCATGTACATAAATTTGCCACATTAAATTCCATGTTGGGAACAGAAGTGTAGTGTTTTTTCTTCATGATTTATCCTATTCACGGTGACTTCCTTTATAAATTGTAACATGAATGATTGCACTGAAACTTTCCATTGAATATTCCATACCTCTCATTGAGTAACAAAGTTAAACTTTGAAAGCTTTTATATCAGTCAATAACTTAAAAAAGACCCTTTAACTGCCCAAAACTTAAGGAGATAAGTTAAACTACTTCATGTTCCAGTAATGGACTTAGTGGGCACTTTTAAAACTTTTATCAGTTTATGTCCCACCGTAAACATCCCTTGTTCACACTGATAAAAGAAAAACGATTGTAACTTGAACCTTAGTTTTTAAGGAAGCACTGCTTTTCCTTTAGCTGCTTTTGTTTTGACTGGAATGATGTCACAACTCTGAAACTTCTTCAATAAATTTTGGTTGGTTTTTAGAAACTAATAAAGTTTTATTTGGTTTACTAACACCTTCAAGTCACTGGAGAATAGAGAGCAGATACATGAAAAGAACACTACTATTAATTCTCCAATTTCCTTTTCTTAACTAGACAAACCATAGTTACCAGCAATTTGATACATGGAGAGATGCGGAATGGGTTCGTAATGCGTCGCTTTTCAAAACATGGGTACATTGGAGTAGACTTAATCGAGACATTATTTGAAGTTATAATACATTCAATTTGAAGACATAATATATTCTATTGGATCGATGCTACACTTGAATATTGTCTTAAATAAATAAACTAAATTTTTTATGCTTCAAACTAAAATGAGTTAATTTTTAATATTAAAAAAATATATTTAAAGTTATTTACAATTTTAAGTAATTTAATGATGATGTCACTCTATTTCTTTTTCAATTTTCAATGTGCTTTTAATTTTTATACTCTCAATATATTTATAAACATAAATAAATTAACGGTAATGTCACTTTTTTTTTCCCTTTTCAGTGTGCTTTTAATCTTTTATATTCTTAATGTAACTTTGCTTCAAGCAGAAATAGCAATGATATAAAAACAATGTTCTTATATCGCACAATACATAATGAAGAGAGATTCATTATTTTCATGTTTGAAGACGCGTATAGTCATGTTTCAGGATGCAAATGAATTGCGTTTCAACAAGCATAAATTGAAACACAGTTCGCAAGAGAAAGAAAATTTTTCGATACTATGAGACAAACTACAAGTCTAGAACTAGTTTCTATGATTAATAGTCTTGTGATTTGTAGATAGATTATTGAATTCTTAATTCTAGTGATTAGAGTTCAATCCCGAACAACTTCAATTACCACAAAAGAATTGGTTCCAACGGTTAGTTTCTTTAAACCCTTACGATGGAAGAAAGTGATTGAAATAGGGAACTTCTTAAACGTCTGAAGTACTTTTTGCGGAAGTGTAAGCAAAAATCTGATGATTTAGCAAAGGAAAGCAAGGCTGAAAAGCGACTTAGTTTAGTACAATGAAACTATATGTATATAACCATATCCTTCAATTCCACCTCCCACGGTGATTGTTGCTTTTATTGTCATTTCCCTCTTTCAGTTCTTTTCTTTGAACACCAATGGCATTGGATGATCTTGGTTGTTGCCTCACAACTATATCCTGATTTACATTCTTTCAACTTGCACATAATTTCACGTACAAGGCTTTCAAAGATATGTGATAATGTTTGGAGAAAAAGGCTGAATAACAATATACAACAGAGAGGGAAATGGACTTTCAATATCCTTTCCTTTGTTTATGATGATTTTTGCATGGATGGGAGTGTTCCTTCCTAAAACAAGTTGGGTGAAGAATCATTTCGTACAAGAATCTGATAGACCTTTGGGCGGCAATTTGGATGGTTACTTTGAGTTTGGCTTCTTTAGCTTTATATCTTTTCCTTCTAATTTCAAAGCAAAAGTTTGCTTTCTTGCATTGGTCACACCCAAAATTGCATTTCACTTTGGCATCTTAATGAAAGCTATGTTGACGTTTCACCGCAAACACACACACAGACACATAAACATATATATATATATATATTTGATTTTTATTTTATATATATTCTAAACAGAAAATTAAGTATTAATTGGAAGACGAGTGGTGAGAACTTATATTAGCAGTCATGATCTTCTTTCCCTTTTGTGGAGTAAATGACCTTTGGAAAGGCCATCATTGCAGCTTCCGACCTTTCATCGCTTTAGCCTCCCTGAACAAAATAGAACTCAAGAGTTGAATTTCTCTCCGTTCCTTTTTAATAAATTCACCATCATGAGTCATACATACATATATATATATATATATAAATTGTAAAAGTAGTCATATGTATAAATTTTGATGGTATGCGTATTAAAAAGTTTGATAAGTTTCCCTATTGTTTATTTTAGTGTAAAGAAACTTATTTAATTAATATATGTAAAGGACTTTCCTTCCACCCTTAAAATATTGCCAATAATTAAGTTTGCACTGCAGGCTCTACCCTAAGATGGATATGGCATGCTTTTAATTTTTTTTATAAATATTATTCTCATATTCTTATGTGTTTTTGGCTTGTAAAATGGGAAAAATATGAGTGTAGCTGTTGTGTTTTTAACTTTTTATATAACCATCATTATGTCAACAAAGGGATCTTATCATATTCTTGTCGAATCATTCATTTTAGTAATTCAAGTCCTTGATTTGGAAGTTGGGTGATCGAAGGGAAATTAATGATCAATGATTTTTTTTTTTTTTAAATAAGGTCCTCTTCTCTCCAAAAACCGAAGGAAGATTTTATTTTTTTAGCTGCTCATATTTATCTTTCAAATCCAACCCTATTAATTGATAAATCCCACTTATCATTTATGTAGATTAACATCAATTAAATATCGTAATTGCAGGTATTATTTGATTCTTTTTTATAATTTAGTTTAAATTTGTTAACGAGTTAAAATTATTTCTTAAAATAATTGAAAAATAAGTAATATTATTTTGAAAAATTATCTGTTACATCAACAATAAAGTTATCATATATCTTATTTATTTATTTTTTAATTTTTTTTAAAATATATAAAAAAGATATGTGATAATTTTTTAATTTTGATTATGAAATTAAAAAATTTCTACTATTGATGTACCAAATAATTTTTTTTTAAATAAGTGTCTATAAAAATTAAATAAAAATTATTTAATAAATATTTAATTATTATTTGAATTTAATACATCATTTTTATCAAATTTAATAAAAATCAATTCGTTAATTGTAAGTTTTCCTTTTCCTTTTTCAAAATTCATCTTAATCGATGATGATTCGATGTGTACTGGCATAATTAACGTAGTCCTATATATTACTATTAAAATGATAGATAAAGCAGAAAAGGAACCGGGTGGTTCCACATTTAGTTGGAATTATTGATGTTTTTTCAATCAAAACCCAATGAACTTTAATTATCTAAGCCTTAATTTTTGACTTTGAAGATCCCAATAATTAAATGTTTCCAAGGATGAGCTAACTTACTCAACATTGTTATGATTGATTAAGAATTTGACATAAGTGGAATCTTATATCACCAAAAAAAAAACATCTCCCGTTTATTGCCCAGCTGCAAGGAAAATTAAGATAGCCCCAAAACCGTACCAGAAAAGGTGGAAAAAAATCTACCATCTTGGTTTTTCTTCATATTGGGATTAACTCATTCGTAAATTAATTTTCATGAAAAACCCATTTCAACAATGGCAGACTAATTGATAATCAGAGTTTGGATACCATTATCAAGACTCGGATTCAAGTTGAAGGCATCACCTTTTCTCTTCAAATTAATTACTTTTTCTCTTAGAGTCACAAATAGTTCTTTCCTTTTTGTTTCTTTGAATCTTTCACTTTATATCACAAGCTGTGAACCATAGAAATTGAGTTTAAAAGCAGAACAAAAGGAATAATGCAAATATATATGTATTCTATTTCTAAAACAATATGATTTGCATAGATGCCTGCATTTAACATTAAAATATGCATGATTTGAGTGGTCTAATTTAAGCTTTGCAATCTGGATTTGGTCCTACTTTTTTGTTGTTGAAGTTGAATTGGGCAATTGAAAGACTACAAGAAAAGAGAGACGACAAGAAAAATAGAGACGTTAAAACCAAATGGAGCAAGGGAAAATGGCTGGATTCTGGTTGAGTGACTTGAGTCTCCGGTGGCCAAATTCGCTACCCATTGACTGGACAGTGCAGATGCCTGCACAGGATCGGGATCCGAACCTGTTGTCTTTGGAGCAGCAGGATCCTTTGAAGATTTCAAACTGCATCAAAATTAATACCACATTAAATATGTATGTAACTATCAATCTTTTTTAAAGCATCCAATTTATATGACATCATGAATTTAATGAACCAAGCAAAGTAAAGAAGGAATTTTAGAAATTGACCTTGGAACATTAGGACAGAAAGTGATAGCATAATCAGCTCCACTGCAAGTGAAAGTGCTAGTGGCATCATCGAAGGCATAGCTGTAGGATTTGGGGCAAGCTAACTTGAACACTTGTGAATACATGGATGGTTTACAAGCGGTCGGACTATTGTAGGCTCCGCTACAACAGTACTCCGGGTTCCCGAAGGCATCACAGGCGCTCTTACAGGCTGCACCGCCATCAGTTCTCAGCTCAGACGGGCACTTTTTATTCAAATCCGTTACGCAACCAGTGGTGGCACACTCCCCTGAACCTCCACTTCCTTCCACAATCATAGGCAAATTGTAACCATCAACCAGGCTCACGTCATAGAAGTCCTGTGATCCTGAACCGAGTGTAAACTCAGTTAAGGTGGCTGGTGGGATGGCACCAGCTCCGTTGCATTCAATTTCGCCAGAGCCGCAGTCACCTGTAGCACATGAACCGTGGCCAGAGTCATCGAAATTGCAGCCCGTTCTGCCCCAAAAGCGACCTGCCCAACCGGTAGGAGCTTGGAAAGAACGAGAGCTGCCTTTTGTGAGTTCAAAGCCTGTACTATCCAGTTTTGGACTTCCTGGATTAGCTAGAATTCCAGGCCATACTGTATAATCACATGTGTTGATGAATGTGAAGGTGACAGCTGCGACACCTGCAGAAAAAAAAAAACAGAGAAAACAGGGGATCAGATTGGTTTACTTATAAAAATGATCAGAACTTTACGAAAATGTGAACCAACCCCATTTCTTAAAAAGCATAAATTCTCGTTACCTTCAAGAAACACAACGAGAATGAAGCTTAAGAAGGTCATAAAAGAATGGTGATGACAGGAGAACCGAGCCATGGGGAATATATTTCTCTGTTTTTTTGGTTAAGTGAACGTTTCAATTCTCAAGTTTCTTTCTTCACTTACTTATCTAAAATGGAATGTTGCAACTGAAACTAAAAAGCAAAGCTAATGTTTAAGGAATAAGAAGAAGAAGAAAAAGAATAAAAGCCAGGACAAGGTTTCCTGCTCTGGTAGACGGCGATGATAGAGGAAGAATAAACAAGACGTTTGAGACTACCACCCATAAAATTCCGCAGTTTCTCTCTATCTGTTTGAGCCTTCAACCCTTTCCTCTTTGTGAAAAAAGAGTGGGTGGAAGAAAGCTGAGTTGAGTGGTGGTGGTGGTGGTGGGGGAATCGAATCATCCGCGCTTCATCCCCTATTTATAATGGCAAACATCCTTGAATAAAAAAAATCAAAGACATTAACAGACATGCTCAAATAACCGCCTCATTATCATTTGTCGGCTAAGCTTCTTTGGCCCCTTTCACCTACAAATTAGGCTTTTCTTTTTTAAAAAATAAAAAAATAAAAATTTTGTTAATGAGAGTACAATTCCATTTGTTAATGCCAAAGCTTTTAATAGCGTTAGCAATCAATTTTAGCAAAATACTTTTTTTTTCCTTTTGTTTAGTCAAAAAAAATTCTATTTTTCAGTGTACACTTTGCGAGGCTTTAAGGTCCAGATTCGGGCATTAATCTACCACTCATCTATTATTCGCATATCAAAGTTCTAACTTTTACAATAAATACTCTATTTATGGCATCATCCAAGAAAATTACATAGAATTAATCGCGTAAGCTATAGTGTCAAAAGCATATTGAAAATGATCCGATGGATTTGTAATAGAATCAAATGTGAAACAACTTCTTTTAGAAGGGAGATGTGATTCTCAATTAGAAAATAAACTATGAAAAAGAATCTTAAAGTAATTTATATATATATATATATATTTGAGACTGTTAAAACTTAAATTCAGACTATTGAAATTAAAAATTAATATTTTATTTACAACAATTATGCATCTGGAAATAAAAATATGTCTATCATCTTCTTATCCAATGATAGCAAAAAAAAAAAAAAAACCTACTTTCCCTACAGTATGGCGGTGAACGTTAGGGCTTTGTATTAGTAGTTTAGTTCAATTACTATATATGTTCCTAAAAAAAATCTCACCAATGGACAAACGTGATAATTTTACAGAATTCTGGATGCTGAGAACGTCAACTTGTTTCCCTGTTGCAGAGTATAAGGCAGTTCTAGGATCCATCAAAACCATATCTTTCCGCTGTCTCACAATTTGAGGAATAAAGCTCTGATTTTTTTTTTTGGTTCTGGTCGTTTCAGATTGTTGAAATTTTAGATTTTAATTAAATCGTTTTGGATTCGGACGACGAACAAGAGGAGCACCACTGACACCACGAACAACCAGGCTTTGCGTTCGGACGACCGCCAACGTTATCAGGAATCTAACCCCTTGGGCAAAACCGCATTCTTAGATGTCGGTGTTTGTCGGCATAGCTTTGGCAAGAGGCGGCAAATCACATGGTAATTGAGTGGATGCTATGCACCAGTCTTGATCATTACAACAAAGCTGTTTATTCCAGCAACATCTTGCAATTTTTAATGGGTCCCTTCGAAATAGTAAACCTGAGGACATGAAAATATGCAAATTTTTTAATTACTATCAGGAGGAGCGTGAAATTAGTTATTACAATGATATATAAAAAACAAAGAAAATAATTTTTTTTTATTTTCTTTGGATAACCTCTTTCCTAAGCATATCACATCCCAAAATTTGTCTTCTTCACTTGATTTTGGAATGCAAATCCATGAATTGTACTTGTCTTCGCAGATCTCGTGGATGGAAATGAAACATTAGGTGAGGAAAAAAAAGTCTGGTCATAACTCGCATTGTCAGAGTCCAACAGTTCGACATGGACAAATCTCTGACTGGCAATGCCGACCTACAACTGTCCAAAGATTATTGCAAGGTCGTCGTGTTGAACCACATGGAGGTTCTACATTTCCTGCTGCAACTTCCATCCAAGTTCGTTGGTTGTTTCGTTTATGGGATCCTCAACTTTTCAGCGGAGTTTCTTTGTCCAGCTTTTCTAGTCACATAACCACAAGCAATGTTTGGGATGAGGGCCCCCTTTTTTCAAATATGCGGGCCAAATAGTATATGATTGTGCAGAATTCTTTGAATTGGGGTGGAAGTCAGTGTATACCCTTTTGCCATTTAGCTTTATTTCCTTTGTTTAGGTGGCTAATGAGACCTGTCTGTTTATTTTATTTTTTTTTTAAAAAATCATATTTAGACATAAATATTAGATATGACCTTTTAAAAATATTAAAAAATTTTTTTTTTAAATCAAAATATTTTCATATCCAACATATATCTATAACCTAAACTCATTTCCAAATTCAGATATGGTTGAATTAACTCTACCTGTGATTTTCCGTAAAAGCTCAAGCCAAGAACTTAAACTTTCAGGTTTAACATCCTCTCAATCTTATTAACAGCTTGCTGTAAAGTCTGTCCAACTAGTCAAGTGAAAGTAGATGATGTGAACTAGACGCCAAAAGTTTTGATGTGAAGAACCTGAGAAACACAAGGAGTATTTATATAATGATTTTGTCTTTCACTAACAAATTAAGCGACCAGGAAATCAAAATTAAACACTTATCAATTAGTGGGAGGTCTAATCTACTTAATCTTCTGGTTCAATTTTGCTTAGTTGCTCATGTTTGTTTTTGTCAAGTTTTCCGATGTAATCAACACAAATGGACCTAATTTTTGTACTTAAATTGCCCGAATTATGCATCGGAAAATGTTTCTTTTACCAACAATACGTGTCACTGAATTGTTCGAAACAGAAAGCATTAACTGATAAAATCATGATAATCTTAACATATCAATATAAGATGATGACTTGATAAAACTTATCAGATTGTTAAAAAATTATAAAGAGCTTATCACATATATAATAAAGACACTAGGAATAGCTTTACTCACTTCCATCAACATCTAGGAACCTCCATAGATGTGCGGTATGCCGTGTAAATAAGACTTTTTATCCCTTTTTCCGTAGGCATAACGGTTTCCTTTTCCCCATTTTTTGTTTCTGCAATATTCCATACTTCTTTAATAATGTTCTGGTGTCATGATTTTCCACAATGACGGTTTTGATAGTAAAACTCAAATCTTTGTTTCTTAAGCTTTCTTCTCGTTTAAATTATTATTTCTCTTTTTATTTTCTTTACTAAAATATTGCAGGGAACATGGGGGATGGAAAAAAGTAGTGTAATAAGCCCTTTAGTTTTGCCTTATAAAAATAGGTTTGGCTGAGGCTGAAAGTGCCCTTTATCCTTAAAAAATTCTTGATTTAACAATGGCTTGGTTTGTTTAAAAATAACTTTCTTTCCTTGCCTAGATGACTAGAAAGTCAATCATCTTTGACGAAACTGAGCTAACACAACATGGGCTATCAAATTAGGAGATAAAAAAGATGGCTTTTTACACCTTGAATTCAGAAAATACAACACATAAACACGTGCTTATGAGGTTGACAGATTGGAAATGCCCTTTCCGAAGGGAAAAGAACGCCGAAATTTTGCTACTTATGGCTGCCTCTCTTGGAATTCATGCATCATCAACGTGTCATGGATATCAAATTTTCATACTATTTTGCCCCAAACAATTTAAAGCCATAAATCTTATCCTGATTGCATAACCTTTCAAATTACTTAAATGATACTCCCTGAAAGATTCCGAAACATTATTGGACTACTTTTTGATATTCTCTAATAATAAATACAAAAACCATGAGATTACTTCTTTGATATGCTCTAATGATTCCCAAAATTTTTGATACGACACATTTGAACGATGTAGAGATGCTTTACTCCAATGTTCAATCCCCGCTCTTCTTTTCTCACCTTAATTATGGAAAAAAAACACCAAATTAGTTGATTCAATCTCTGACGTCTGAATAGAATCTCAAGAGCATAATTGCACAAATATCATTACATGTTTTGCTTTCAATTTTATCTAATATTTGCTAGGAAATAAATATTCACATGTTAAAAGTCTTTCGCAGCGATATGATATGTCGGTAATTGTTTGTTCTATCAAAAAATGTAAGGCACATGAAACTGTGAAATACATTTTATGGATTTAAATGGCGTGAAGCTAACCGGCCTAAGCTACTTTATGTCTGGTCCAGGGTCTCCTTGTGGGTCGTGTAGGCTTCTCCACAAGCCTGATGTGAACTTATTCCACATAGCACACTTTGAGGCAGGCCAATTTCTTAGATAATATTTGTGAGAAAGAAATCATCGTTGATCACGATGCGCATTATAATATTTGCCACTTCTCAACCCCAAGATGACATCCATGAAACATGATACTCCACTACAAGTCGAATGATTAACAAAACATATTTTTCATGCTTCCATTGACGAGGAATTCCGGGTATTCCACAAAACTTATAAACAAATGGATTGAAAAAAGAAACAAAGGACAAACTCCATCAGGCTTGCAAGTTCAGACTATGATTTGATACATTATTTCAAATTATTTGAACAGATCAAACTTCAAAACAAGAATCAAGGATTCTCGTGATTTTTAACATTACGCCGTCAACGTAGTTTCATCTCGAACGTTTATCTGATATATTGCAAGTTGTCAGACGTACTCACCAAGCAAGTTATCTATGGGTAGGCAGGTGATGACAATTGTACCACTTTTCTTGTTACTACTTTAAAATTGTTGGTTCGGTAACTGGAGACTGTTAGGTGTTAATCTGAGTTGAATGAAAGCCTTTACAATATAATAATCAGCCCAATCTAGCGCCAGTATATTCTACCTACTAGCTACCAGTAGCTGGATGATTCTACTAGTTGTGGGCTTTCTTTGTCTATTTTAAATATGTTCACCCTCGTCCATTTATCAAAGAATATAAACAGTTGACTACTTAGAGGAAAGATAGGCCTATTTCAAAACAATATTCGTACCTAAAACAATCTACAATAGCCTAGCCCGTTCTTTGAGGCATAAGAGTGACTTCCTGAATTTTAATCTACCATTGATTTTGGGTTAAAATAATGAGTTGAAAGCTTTATGGCCAAAAGAAGGCATGCCGTTCCAGCAAGTTACCCACAGTTCAGCAATCCTCAGACCCTAGTCCGAAATGGGCATCTGTCAGCCTCTAGAATGATATTGCAGATGAACACACTCATGAAGCCTTTAGAATGATTAACTGCTTGTATTACGAATAGCAGTTAATGGAATGGAAACATGCAGACCATTCCTTAGAAAGATGAACAAAATATGGTAGAAAACTACAAACTAAAGTATATAAAAGCCATCATATCTTTCTCTTTTTTAATTCATACCATTAATAGATGACCTTAACGTACGTCTTAAACAATACCAAACCAAACCGACCACCCACCATACCAGTATTAAGCATCTCTCTCTCTCTCTCTCTCTCTCTCTCTCTCTCTCTGAGCATCAAATGCATATTACCAACGCATATGACAACCATTACCCAGACAACATCTAAATCCCCTGCTGGAGCATCAGAAATTAATTGACCAAAAAACCCTTGTAACCTATATACCCACTCTGTATAAACGCCCTAGCTAAGAAAGTAGAAGCAGCATTACTTACAACTAATAACTAGTCAATCACAATATACTCCATATCTAGTAACTATTACAGTAGGTACTGACTCTTAGAATCTAGCCATAGTGTCAATAAGATAAATTACTACAAACAGGCATCTAAAAAGCCTGGGGCAGGGCATAAACGTCATGACTGCAGGTCTAAAACAAGACAAGGTGAAATCAAGTTCAAGCCTGAATCCCGTTCATCAACAAGCTAGGCCAAAGTGACATCAACAATTCAAAACTTATTCATCAATAGTTCCAATAGATGTCAAATTCAATAGTGATTACCAAACAAGAGGCAGGATGCACAAGTATAACATTCATGGAAAACTAAAATCCTGACCAGTCTCAATCAAATTGACACTATACTTCCTAGTTCCTAAAACCCTACAGATAGGCTGCACTCCAATTTCCAATTATAATCTTTCCTTTTGAGAAGATACCATGGAAAGAGGTTACTTTCAAATTCAAAGACAAAACATTAAGTAAATCAACCACAATCATTGCCCTTATGCAACAATAAACTAAAGCTGCATTAAGCCAAGTGGTAGAATTAGGAAACTAATAAGAAAAAATTAATGCTGAAAAGGATCACCAAATAAAACCAAATTTAGACTATATCACTATAACTTCCCGCAAAACATATATGTTCAATACAGAATCACAAAAAATTTAAAAGAACCAATGCATCGCTCATGAGAATATAGAAAACATTCATTCACACTTAATAATAGATGCTGCTCAATTGAAAAATAATCCAAAGTTACTGAAGATAATCGAAATAACCAAATCAACTAAAGAAAATTTTATATTCTTATCCGACCCAGCTCGTCTATGTATCAAAACTGGAAAAATCCTCTCCCAAACGAGAACAAGAAAAGAGCTGGATAACCCCAAACATCCTTATGTATAAGGTCTAAAAATCATAGAACCCCCAAACGTAGAAAAAGAGATACATTTAATATTACTCATTTTTTCCACATTCCAATTTAAGCTTCAGCCTTCAAGTTTGGACACTCCCTCGCAAAATGCCCAGACTCGCCACATTTAAAACATTCTGTTCCCCTGTTATTGTTACAATCCCTCGCCAAATGCCCAAAACCCCCACATGTAAAACAGCCTTTGCTTCCGCCGCCACCGCCACTGTTTCTATTACACTCTCTGGCAAAGTGCCCAAATTTGCCACAGTTGTAACACTTCCCAGCCCCACCACCCGCAGAGCCTCCGCTATCTCTCCTACAATCCCTCGCAAAATGCCCCGCCTCACCGCAATTATAACAAGAACCCCCGACGCCACTGCCGTAGGCCGCGTTATTGTAATTATCATTGTCGTCGTGAATGCTAACGTTGTTACTGCAATCCCTAGCGAGATGATTCAGATCCCCACAGTTATAACATCCGCCGCCGCTGCCGTTCCTCCGATCGTTTCCACCCCTCCAGCCGCCACCACCGCTGCGACGGTCCTTCTTATTGATAAGAGAGCCACCGATTGCGGTGACATCAACGGCCTGGGTCTTACCGCCGTTGCCTTGGGAAACAGTGAACTCAACAGATTCGCCCTCTACGAGGCTACGATAGCCGTCAGATTTGATTGAAGACTGATGAACGAAGAGATCTTCGCCACCATCGTCGGGATGAACAAAGCCAAAGCCTTTTTGGTCATCGAACCATAGGACCTTACCGGTGGATCTCGATTGCTGTTGTTCTTGCTGTTGCTCAGCCATTGATGCTATATTTGGAATAGTAAGGGAAGCGACTCCGATTAATGTTTTTTAGGGTTTTGATAGATTAATAGAGGGAGAGGGAAATTTATAGTGTAGATTAGATCAGACAGAGAACCTTAGGGGCAAAGGCAAGGGGGCGCCACCGACTTTTTATTCCTTAACCACTTAGGTATTGGAGTTCCAGGTTTCTCTTGGACACTTGGACATAAGCCAGTCCATGGCCCATTGATTTATATATTTTATAATTAATTTAAATAATAATTAATTTTTATTAAATAAATCATTATGTTGTCCGTAAAAGTAAAGTTCAACACAACATGACAGTATGGAATGAAGCGCAGACACAAAAGTAAAAAAAAAAAGAAACAGCGCAAGCAAATAATAATGCATTAATTGGTCAGTAAATGAATTGTCATTAATTATTAATTGAAAATATTAACAGGTAACTGTACCAAAAAAAAAAAAGAGAAGAAAATGTTAACAGGTTACAATAATTTTAAAGAAACGAATCAACAATTAATGCATTGTCTTACATTGAATTTGATAAAAATCATACACTTTAAGTATAAATTTCTTTCTTAAAACAGTTTTGTATGTAACTTCAATAATTTTCATAAACACCCGTTAATCAAACTCAATGTTAATTATTATTGTTGTTATGAAATGGCATATACTTCCGAGTTGTTTAGTTGGAGTAAGCAATGTTCGTTTCTGATAAAAGATTTTTTGGTCTTTCTATCAAAAACAGGAGATAAAGCATCTTAGTCCATCATTTCAACTAGTTAGTAAATATAAATTAACTTCTATGTTAATGAAAATTTTTAAGCAATAGTTGACAAAGGCTTCCTTTTTCCTTTTATTATTTGGTTTCCTTGGGGAAAAGTTCGACATTCAATTGATTCCTCGAGTAAAAACGTTTATTTCCTCTAGAATTTGCAGGTGAAGACAGCCCTCAAACCCAAGCATTGGATACATGTAAAACAGGACAGGAGGCTAAGGCTTTTGTTATAATCAAGCCACATTTGTTTAAATAAAAACAAATGTTCATAAGAATAAGAAGTTGAAATTGAAGATGATCTCTTACTCCTCAAGAGTAAAATTTGTGAGGTTTGGCTATAAAATACCATTTATTTCATTCGTTAATATGGCCTCAAAAAAAAAAAGAAAAAACAGCAACAACACTCCCCTATCTACATAATGCGGTGGGAATCCTGATAGGATATGGCTGCTCAAAAAAAAGAAGGAAGAATTGGGGGTTGATTTGTACATATAATCCACAGTTAGTAGACTTCCACATTCCATTGCTCAGATTTCTTCAACTGTCTTTTATATTCAGTCCAATCAATACCTGAAAAATTGTCCAAATACAGCATTAGATATAGATTAGAAGAATATATATAATTCATGGAAATTCAGTACCAAGTATGGTGAAAATTTTGGGCTTTTTTTTCTTTACCATCTGCTGCAGCAAGCGAGACCATTATGTCATCAATTCCCTTCTCCATTCCTTTCAATCCACACATGTAAACAAAGGTGTTATCTTTCTTGAGTAACTCCCATAGCTCTTTTGCATATTGGGCCATTCGGGTTTGAATGTACATTTTTTCTCCTTTCTCATTAGTTTGTTCTCTGCTCACAGCAAAGTCCAGTCTGAAGTTGTCAGGATACTTCTCCTTCATCTTCTCGAATTCCTGTTACATGATATAACATTTTGACATTTCATTGGAAAATCTCAACAAGAAAAGTCAGCATCCGCTTCTGCAAAGTTTATAGGCAAAGCCATGAGAATCAGACGAGTCAAGAATCTTTTTTTCTAGCTTGCATGCTTACCTCCTTGTACAACAATGAGCTACTGGTAGGAACACCGAGGAAGAGCCATGCCAAACCATTAAACTACAGAGCACGTCACAAGTTTTAAGTCACTCATCAGTACAATAAGTCAATAACATATCTACTTGGTTCAGGAAATTATTCATCTTTGCTTCCTGGTCGTGGAGATGGGAGGGTATTTATGTTTTTATTTTAGCCATGATAAGTTGATGCCACAGTTTATAACAGGCTTCATCGCTTGCAACAGTTAGATTATTATTAATATGAAGATAATGATTGTTTTCAATATTAAATTAGTTGCATTTTTTTCTACCTTGTAGTCGTCATGCTTCTCAAAGAACATTTTCCACAAAAATGATCGAAAGGGAGCAATTCCAGTTCCAGTAGCAAGCTGCAATGAAGTAGCTGAGTGTCAAAATGTTGTTTTGGAGCAGCAATAAGTCAATATAATGGAATTTCCAATCAATGCCTGACAATCAAATTTAGTAGTGTTAACAGCTTGGTAATTTGCAAACCATGATGATTGTGGCATTAGGATATTTTGGCATAAGCATTTCCTTTCCAACAGGTCCTGTGATTTTAACTTCAGCACCAGGTTTCAAGTCACCTAAAGATATGATCAAAACATTTAGCATCAATACACGATAGATCTGCTAGATGCCACCTCTTAAGAGTGGTTGTATGAATCAACTGAAATAAGCTCCGGATTCATCTTTTCACATGAGTTGTTTAAAACAATAATAATATAGTATGATGAAATATAAAAGTCCTGCATTCTTACACAAGAAATTTGAGCAGACTCCTTTAACAAGTTCTCCTTTCTCGTTGGTGTATACCAGCCGTTTCACACATAGGGATACCTGCAGTAATACAATGAGATCATAACAAAAACTCAAAATTAAAATGAAAATGAAAAAACAAACAAAAACCAGTAGAGCTGCATGCTAATGGGTTATAGAGTTGGGTAACTCAGAGCCTATTTAAATATTCTGCACTTGAGTTGCATCTTAATATGAAAAGAAAATTACAATTTGAATATGAATTATTATCCTATAGAAGGCAAACTCACAGTTTTGGAGTCCCCAAAATCACCAAGAGCACTGCTAGCAATAGAGTATAATCTCAGCTTGTGAGGTTTCCCATTCTTGTCAATGCCATCCGGAATTACCCCGATGGATTGCCCTTCTCTGTAAGGAACCTCTCCTGATCCAATCCAACCAACCAGTCAGCTAAGAAGAAAGAGTACTTTTTGCTTCAGCTAATTAATTTTCTCCAGAATAGCAAATATTTCATTACTTGATCACCAAAATTAGAACATAAAAGTTGGCAAATAAGCATAATACTTAAGAGCTATAGATAATTTCATAGCTATGCAAGTAGCATTATAGGAATGGGAATAACCCCATTAGCATAGGAATATCCCTACAATAATAGTTTTGCAATTCTCGCCTGGTTATTTGATTTTGAATAGAATTTGAAGATTTTAACTCGTTTATTTATACTCACATTGGAGCACATCTCTATCGGCATGAAATTAACAAAAGAAAAAAAATCATCCAATATTTTCTCTTGTTGTTTATGTACACATAGGCATGTGCAAATGTCTTGAAGAAATTAATTTTAGCAGATGAATGCAGCAGAGCAGATAGTTTGCCTACCCTCAGTGCTGAAGACCATGTGCCAGGTCTCTCCAGGAGCATCATCACCGGTGATCTTAGTGTTTAAAAGGCATCTGCCTGTGTAAGGGTTCTTTGGCTTGAACTTGTTAACGACAACACCTTCCTCATTTTTCTTGGATTCCTTCACAACTTTAGCAGGAGCTTCAGTTGTAACTTGGGATCGTACAGAAACCACTCTCCCTCCGCTGGAAACATCTCTATAGTAGTAAACAGGAACCTGTAAAACAAAAAAGCTGCTGCTGATCAACTTCCGATGTGCATGAAGTTCTACATATATATTAGTTACTATAACATAACTACATGAGAAGTTTACCTTCTTGAAGGTGATTCTTTCAGGAGAGATGATGGAGGTTCGTGTTGTTAGAGAGTTCGACTTGGTAGAAGGAAAGGAGACTGCAGCAGTTACAGTAGCCATGTTTTTTGATAATGAAGAAAGAAGAAGAAAAGAGTGGAGAAAATGTTATTTGATGGGTTGTTGATGAAGAAGTGATGAGAAGGGGCGAGGAAATCAAAATGAA
>JBBYHL010000005.1:4937842-4949939 GCA_038381835.1 Adansonia madagascariensis
GAAGAAGAAGAAGAAGAGAATGGTGATGATGAAGATGGAGGAAGAGTGGTTGATGAGCTTTGTGAAGGTATAAGCAAGATAAGCATGAAAGAGATGTTTAGAGGAAAGCACACAAGATTTATATACAACAGTGATGATGAGATTGAAAGGGGATTAGAAGAGTGTGGGGTTGAGGATTCAGCTTCTGATCATGTAATACGCTTGAAGGGATTGCTAACACGAAAAGGGAAGCACCTGCGCTTTCCCATAGAGGAGCAAGATGCATGACTCATTAACTTTTTGTGTTTTTGGTGGGATCGATCGGTTGTCTTTCTTGACACCATCTCTGGGCTTTCATTTTGTCATTTACAGCTTTTCTCATCTGAAAAATAATACATGGAAAAAAAGATAAGAAAAAAAAAGGTTGCTCATTAACTTCATTGAAAAAATACATGGACTTTCTTTTTGTCTCTATTCATCACGTCGAAGTGATTGAATAAAAAAATAATAATTCCGTTTTTTTAATCTTTTTCTTACCTTTTATCTTAAACTTTTTATTTTTATTTTATGGACCACTTTCTTTTTCTCCTTTACTCAGCATTTCTAGCTAAATTTCTGACACAATATGATAAGGATGAACTCGATGATAATTGCCTTTTTCCAGTTCAACCATTAATGTTATTGGAAGTTAATTCCCTACATTTGCTTCCCAGAATGGACAAATATTATATTTACTCTTTTACTTCATTAAAAGTCTTTTAAAGTAAGAGTAGGCATATAATTTGTCAATAATACATTAAATATAAATTTCTATTCATATTTAGTCGCGTATGCAAAGATCAAAAGCAATCCATGTTTATATTATATTGAGTCTAAAAGTGGCACTCTTTGGATTTCTACATTTACAAGTAGATTTTCCAAAAGTCTAAGTCTTAACCATTCATCCACGATATATAAGATTTTTCTTCCAACTGTGCTGATAACGCCTGAAATATACTACTAATTTTAATTTTAATTTTTTTGGGCATACAAGAAAATGAAAATAAAATTGGGGATGGCAATAGAAAATAAAATATGGGATATATAACATTATTTAGTCTAACTTTTAAGAATTCAAATATTTCATATTTGGTATAGTTTTTATATTTATTAAATTTATTATACATAACAGATTTAGATAAAAATTATTGAATACCAACTTATTAATTCATTTTTTGCATAATATCTAATATCTAATAATACTTTACTTTATTGAATATCAATTTATTAGATTTGAATTCAATGTCCATTTTATATATTTGTAGAATATAAAAATATTTATAAAGAGTTAAATATTGGCAAGCAAAAATTTGCCTATATAACAAATTTGGATGTTGAATAAATATTACTATCTAATCCGAGCTTGAATTCAGATTGCAAGCTAATAATAAAGGATTCAGGAATCTAGTACGCTGCCATAAAAGAAACAAAAAAAACTGTAGCAAGCGCTGAAATGCCGCGTTTTTCTTGGAACTTGGAAAGGGTGGGTTACGGCCACGATTGATGACCAACTGGGACACTCCAAGGCAAGCCAAGCCCACTCAAAAACGCAAAAAGAAACTTTCTGCCGTTCCACTTGGCGGTGGTAAAGCATGGTTTCCCTAGTTCACTCAGTCTCGTTCTGGGCACACTTCCCTCGACAATGTTTAGGCTGTTCTTTGGAATTCCATTCAATTTGAAAGTTTATACCAATATTTAGATAGTATTCAAGGCATTTTTAATGGTACCCAATAATCCTAAGACTATAATGCTCTTCCTTTTTTTTTATTTGCTTTGAAACAAGAATTCTGAAACATCAGAGATGCAGAAATATTATTGCTCCATTGCTCACCGTTGGTTTTCTACTAATAGTTATTATTTTCTCTCTCCAGATTGCAAGTTGGATGATGAATAGTGAACCTTTTTGTCATAAATTGGAATTGGATGAGCAACTGGCACCCAGCCTCCTGTTATTAAGTGGGCTCCTGGGAGTCTTATGTTTGTAATTGGGTCTACTGAGCTGTCCTTTTGGATTCCCCATCTATCTAAATTGGCAGCATATATGTTGGAAGCAAGTAGCATTCTGATCGCTCCACGCCTATAATTTCAACCAGCATTTGTAAAGTTTCACCATTACTTTTACTGATAGAAGATTTGGTGTAAATGGTCCTATTCTGTTGTTTCAGTTTCATGCATCTGTTATATCATTTAAAGGGAAGGGATATTTTGCTTATACAAGTTAGTCTTACTAGTCCATGAAACTATTTGTGGAGAGCTAGGTCGTTGATGTTTCATTGCTAACATTCTTGCATTTTCTTGCAGTTAGCATTGGAAAAATATGAGAATGAGAATAACTTGTAATTTAGGTATAAATTTTCTATGTTCCTTTCTATATTATGAATTGTGTAAATGATTAAGACCATTTAGAGATTGATCTTAGAAGTTTAGCAGTAGGTTTCATTGATCAGACATGGAACCTAAGTGTGGAGTTATTATGATGGGAGAAAAATGCATGATGGATTTGACAGAGATATGTTCGTACATAGATATGTATACAAAACAATTTATGTTAAAAACACATGGAACCCCTTTGGTAAGAAACTTAGAAAGAGAGAAATTTGTACCAAAAATGGTAAGAAAACAAACTGGAAGTAGAGGCATTGGAAGAGTTATACAAAAAGAGGGTGAAAAGCGTGAAGCTACTTGTGACAAAGTATTACTGGTAAGGGACATTACGTACTTGAAGCCTCAAAAAGCTTTAGAGATCTTTCGATCTACAACTAAATCTCTGTATATCTATCAATCAGGAGCAGAAGCATTGTCTATAGTTTCCTAATTTCACTCTGCTCTCTCTCTTTTAAGTCTTAACTTTCAGGGCCCTAAAACAAATTGAAGTCATCCCCATGCCATGAAGTCTGAAAATATGTCAAAACCAAATAAAGGAAAGGAAATACACATCCACCCAAAATCTTGCTGATAGGGACCTTTTTCAATTATTAAAAAAAAAAGAAAAACTGTTTCTTCTCATATTGGGGCTGTAACAGACTCAAGAAAATTAAGAAAACAGTAAGAAATTACAGATTCGAGAAGTTGAAACCTCTTTGCCTGCATTACCATATTTGATTTTAACATCCAAACACATGCCATGCCTCTAAAGTCTGAGCGTTGTCTTGGGTCCAAGAAATTTAGTCGGTTTATATCTATGTTTATGTAATTTATTAATAGTGATGGGTGGTGAATAATGAGAATTGGGCAGCTTGGCTTGAGTGGAGGGTGTGGCCTGGAGCTGGAGTTGGAGGATGAATCGAATAATTTGCGGTCTTTTCGATGCTAGCTGCTGGTTCAAACTTCAAAATATATACCCTTCTTTCATCATAACGGCTGGACATACATGCCCACAAACTTGTTCTCACTTTTCATCACCTTTTGATGATGCCCTTTCCTTCCCCGCATTTCCTTGGTATCTTTATCCTATAATTGCCATTGCCAAATCTTTTCCAGTTTTCTTCATGTAAACTTTGACAGAACCATCATCCGTTTCGGATAAAAAAAAAAGGAAGATCAAACAAAAGAACACAACAAAACCCTTCATGCAACTCAAACTACTTAGTCCTTAGGCTCATCAGTATCACCTCCTTAAGGGTCCCACCTAAATCTCTGTTGTGAAAACCCTTGCCCACCAGGCATTTAAGCCCTAGGATAAGTTGTTCCATTTTATTTTCCTTAATTTTTTGGAATTGATTGTTCAAACCATCTTCGGCCTTGCTGTCACTTCTGCTTGAAAATGGCTAGATCATTAATACTGTTATGAAGTCAGTGAAGGTGACAGAAAACCATCTCCTTACAATTTGCATAGAAAGAAAGGTAATGTTTCGCTGTTGATAAAACCAATGTTTCTTGAAGCTTTAACTTCTCTAACATGAGTATAAATTTCCTAAACTAAGCTTCATAATCCATCTATTCTTAATCCTTCTTTGTATGTTAGCTTATCATCTATTATGGATTATTCTTGGCAGAAGGAAGACAAAGTAAGATGTTTACCCGTTAATTAAGTTCTTTGCATGACACATGTCAAGCTCAGGACAACTTTGAGCATTAAAAAAAAAAGGAACAAACCGATAGTTACACCATATTAAGGGCATAATTACTAGCTAATTGAGAAGACAGTAGACATCATAATAACATGATTAATACTGGGATGACCGAAAGGAATATTCATCAGATAGAATCCTGTGATCTGCCTGTATACGAGTTGAGGCTGAGCTCCAGTGAAGCACGAGAACCAGTGTAGCTATCTTCAGACCTGTACCAGCCAGAGTAGCAGCTGTCTGGTTCGGGCCTAATATTGCTGCAAAAATTATAAATGTCTTCACCGTGCATGGGGAAGAGAGGGAGGGTTTCAATTTGTGGAGCAGCAGCTTCTTCTTCTTCTTCATCATCCTCTTGTTTCTCTTCGTTGATTCCATCAATGAATTTTTTCTGCTCAAAAAAAGTATAAGATGAAGAATATGCAGGGTCCATCCCAACCCATCCAAAGTTGTGGCTCAGGGATTCGCTTGCACTTGTACTGCTACCACATGCTGATGCTGATATTGAGCAATCCTGGCCATAGTAGTTGGAAGTGAGAAAGTAGAGTTTGAACTATTTCAGTATTCTATATATATACTATATATTGTTCCGGTTACTAAGGTGAGAGAAACTATATTGTATGGATCCCCTCCTGTAGTGGGCTTGAAAGGGAATTTTTTTTTTTCCTTCGAGAAAAAACCTCCAATCTGTTTGTCCTTTTTACAAGGAGGAAAACAATAGGGTTCTTTCTTTTTATAGATATTTCAAAGGATCATGGAATAACATTATTTAGTACATGTTTCTAGCTCTTTTCTCATTTTTTCACCATATGCATTGCACCCAGTTTTAAACTCCTATACAAGTTAGTTAATTTCTCACTATTCTAACAGTATTTCTACCTTGTCATGATTAGAATATAACTTTGTTAAAAACAATTCTTCAGGTAGCTCTTTCTTTGTTTGTTTTATTTTTTCCTGAAACTTCTGGAAATATCTCTTTCAAGGCACAAAGTTACTGTATATCCAACACTTTTATCATCATCACTTACCCTAAAACTCTTCTCCATGGTTATAGACCCACAGCCATAGTTTCCTGTCTGCCCAACAGTAAGCACACCAGTTGAAGAAGGAGCCGAAGATGGAGAATAACCTGCAAGAAAATCACAAAAGTCCTTCTGAAAAAAAAAAAAATTTCCCTGGCTATTATTTGAAAAACTACAATCAAGTAAACAAATGAAACGAGGATATATGGGGGCAAAAGGTTTCAGAAATAAGAAAGAGGAAGGGGAAAGGGAAAGAGAAAGAGAAAACAACCAGGACTTATGTTGGGATACTTGTTGTTATGGATGGAATCATCAGCTTTCCAGCCACCGTTTGCAACAGTAGGTCTTTGCATGGGGACATGATCAGTTGTGGTGAACCTTTTCTTCTGCCTCTCACGAGCCTTGTGGTTCTGAAACCAATAAAAGACATTCTTGCCTTCGATTTTGCCGTACTGTCTAAGTCTAGCAGAGATCCTCTGAATCTGATCTGCACTTGGGGACCTAACTCCATTGTTGTAGTAAAGGTCCTTCAATATTCTAATCTGGTCAGTGGTAGGAGTCCACCGTGTACTACTTTGCCTGCAAAGAAAGCTTCCCTTGCCACTGCCGCTGCTATCTTCATTTGGATGTTGTTGGTTTTGTTGTTGCTGGGGTTCCATGATGGACTGAAAACAAGAAGAAAACAAGGAGAATCAAACAAAGCTACCAAGTTACATAGAGAGAGAAAAGAGAATTTCTAAAGAGAGATGCAAGTGAAACTGCATGAAACGAAGAGAGCCAGGAATCGGATATAAAAGGAGAGAGGGGACAGACAGGCACATGGAGGAGGGATGAAGGGCGGATATCAGAGAAATATCTGAGAGAGAAGGACTGAAGTTGACAGGGCGATGTTCATAAAAAGGGAAGGGACAAAAGAGGCATAGAAAGGGAGGATATCAGAGGAAATTACTTGGATGAAAAGGCATGACGAGGTATGAATGATGATTAAGCAGCCTTGATGAGATGAAATGAGAGAGAGGCAGAAAAAAAGAGAGATATATATATATATATATATCTATCTATATGGGGGAGGAAAATATATGAGGCGTGAAATGATATATGGCAAAAACAAAGAAAGAATTAAGAGAGAGGCTCCTCAATGAATAAATGAATGAATGCCATAATATTCAATAGATAATATTTGTCTGTTGTGTGCGTTAGTGTTCATGGAGGTTCTTTTAATGGAGATATAGTCCTCTATTGACCACACCCAGAAACCAGATTACAAGACATTCTTGTACTACTACTTATGTGAATCATGGGCAAAAACTGTTAATGAATTCCAAGAAACAATGCTTTCTCTAGCATTCATTCATCATGAAGAATATTAACACATTAAACAAAGTACTTGTCCAAAGTTTTCTTTTCTGTTCACGGGCAAGCTTTATTGTTTACTGATTATGTCGCAATCTTCCATTAGTGTTCCTCTATTCCTTATAGTGCTTTGATTACCCTATCAACCAGCTATATGCTTTTTAAGAATTTCAGGGATTTTACTTCTCAATGTTGTACGTACTTTAATTGGGAGCTCAACTTGGGGGACCGCTCAGTTTCTATATGAATATTGTGCTGTTAAGAGGAATAAAGGATACCTAGGTTTAGCAAGTACAGTCTTGGAAATTGAATTTATCATATGACTAGCTCCCATTGTCTGTAAAAGAAGCAGCTTTGGCAAACGAGTTGTTTCTCAATCCTGAATCAGCAGTTTTTGAAACTAACTACCAGTTCATGTTTCCAGTTTCTGCTTTATTTTCCTCGGCATTTTTTTCCCTAAATTTTGTGGGTCGATGAAATACATGCATATAAATGCTCAGAACATTGCTAACTATTTCACACAAATTTTGAGAAAAAAAAAATCCCATACCATGATATAAATCATTCTGCTATAAGAAAATCATATTAGAATTCACTTGAAATGGACTCGAAATGCAAAATACTTTCGCTGTCAACAAAGCTAGTTAGTCCCATATGCGCTATAGGGAGATGAGCACCTGCCACAAGTCTCTAAATGCAATGGCATTAATGGGATTTTAGATAACAATTTCTGGAGATTTTGGGGCATTGGGGAAATGGTTCGAGTACTTGAGTTTTCCTTTCTTATTTGAGTGTATTCTTGTTGTGTCTGAATCATTTATAATATGACATTTCACATGATGAATGGTTGGCATATAAAAAGTAGTATACCTAAGGAAATCTTAAATTTCATTTGGAATATCATTCATTATCCGTATCAATGTAAGGATTGTTGGACTTGCTACCAGATTTAGTATTAGCAGAGATCCATCATCTTATTTTCATAACTTTTATCTTTTAGAAGTGGACATTTCGATAGATTAAAGGTAAATCCCCGCTTGAAAGTTATAGTTCGATACTTTATTATTGACGATTTGAGATCCTTAATTTCTCTTAGCAATCCTCTACATGAAAGTGTGATTTACAGATTGGATGTAATTAACTTGGAAGATAAATCAAGGAATATTAATCTTCATTTTTGGCTAGTTCAGTTCAGCCCCATATATTTTCTATTTTCACTTTCAAGATCCAACTGCATAAAGATATCATCTATAATCACTTTTTGCTACTTTCCGGCCATCAACTGAATTTCTTGTTATCTCGTATTTGTGTGGGTATAAGAAGCCTGAAAAGGCAGCAGAAGTGGATGGAAGCGACGAAATTCTGTTGGAATTAGTGTTTCTTGTTCCTTACACTGGAACATTTGATTAAAAAGTTCTGATAATTATAGCCTAAAAGAAAGAGAAAAAAAAAAGTTGATCCCTTTGAACTTTCTTATAGGTGGGGGGAAATGCAATCATTTCTCAAGGATTTGCTTAATGGGAAATATTTAATCTCCTTGAATTCAACCTGCAAAGGTCTTATTCCCTTTTCCTACATTTCTGACTACTGCTGCTGCAACCTATTTCTTTCTTTCTTTCTTTCTCTCTTTCAAACTTTTCAGATTGTGTTATTTGTATGATTTTGACATAACCATCATCATGAGATTTCCACTCCTTATCATGCAATTTTTTTCTTCTTTTATTTGCATTGGTTTTCTAGCTCTTCCCAAACACACACTCTTTCCCTCCACGTGGGTTGTTGGTATATTGTTTCTATAGCTATATAGTAAATTCTAGTTGAGTATTCATCAACTTTTTGGCTGTGATTTTGATTTGGCAGTGAAAAAAACCCATTTTTTTTAATCTATATCCAAAATCCCTGGCTGATGAGGCTGCTTACCTCATAAGAAGTGGCCTACTAGTGTTTGCAGCCGGCTATGGTACACTTCCTTTTCTTTCGGGTAATCATCCCTTTTGCTGTTATTTTCTCCCCCATATCTCTAGAGATACATCACAATATCATTCCATATCTCCTCTATATTCTCTCTCTCTCTCTCTCTCTCTCTCAAATTTCCCATTTTCTTTATGGCTTTCTGTCTTATTAATTCTAAAAAAAGTGACTGCCAACTATAGTGAAAGGCGAAGGCAAACCCTAGCCACAAGCTTTTTCCTTTTTTTTTTTTTTCTCTTACCATTAATCATTTTTTATTTACTATATTCTTCTGAATGAAAGTAGGGGCGTAAATGTATTTCAAGCTCAAACAAAACTTACTAAGAATGGATGATAGACACTGAAGTTTGATAAGAGACAGTGTCTTAATATATATGCTAATTAGTATCTATTTATAGGGTTCTAGTGTGGACCCAAATTTGATGCAATTAGGGGTTTTTTTGCCTATAAACAATAATATATTTGTTTTGGACCACAAATTTTCTTACATCTCGTCTTATTGGTTGTATTTTGACTGAATCTCTACCACTTAACCAGGCCAACAGATTGTCTTCAAGTTTGAACTTTGGTCTAGGTAAAATGTTGTTCTGGAATTGTTTAATTTGCTATCCCATTGGCTTTGGCCTTGACAAACTACCAGCTCCTACAACTAGCAAAGTACATTATATATATAGGTGAACTTGTGGATGTCATGGATCAATTATAAAGTTGCTTTAAATGGTGGTTAGTGGATCTTTTCTTTTTTCAGTTTCCAGGGTCTTCTAATAATGTGTAGATTATATGTTTTCTTTCAATTTCGTCCTTCTTGTTTTGATGTTAGTGGACTAATTTCATTCACTCGGTCTGACAACTATTTATCTGACCCCAGATTTGATCCGGGACAAATTACTTGTTAGGCCTGCAAGTTTCATGTACTTCTTTGGTTAAAATAATTATTTCGGTTTAAATTATTTTTAAATTTAAATAATTTTAAATTTATTTTATTTGAATTTAATGGTATATTTCAAAGTTTTACTTTAGATAAATTTTAAGTTCAAACTATATGAATCATTTTAATCTCCGATAATTTTGAGTTTAAATTTTTGTATACTAATATTTAGGATACCTACTTTATAGGTTTTTTTTTAAATAATTTTTTTATGTTGATAGTTTTTGAAGTAAAAATGGATATTTTTTAAATTTTTATTAATTATTTTAAAAATTATTTTATTAGTTTACTAAAAACAATAATATACCTTAAACTTATTTAATATTTTAATAATTTTATGAATTAAATTGACATAAACTTATTTATGTCCTTTTTAGGTCCAAATATTTTTGGGTTTAAATTTAAGCCATTTTTAAATCTTGTATAAAATAAAGTAAGTCCGCATGCTTTTAGAATTCCAAGCGGATTCAATTTTGAGTCTTAATCCAAACCATATCAAGTTCAAATTTTATTTTATATTTTTTTATCCAATTAAATTTGATCGAATTCGGCTACTAGCATTTCGGAATGAATTGAGATACCACCCCTTGTTGCTTCGCTTGCTTGGCAGGCAGGCAGGCCGGCCTGGAAACTTTCTTTCCCAATGATTTGAAGGGTTGGAACCTGTCTCGATGGCTAAAGGCGACAAATATATATATATATATATATATATATATATATAAAAATTCATCATGATGAGCTGAGCCGAATTCTCAGTTTGAATTGAGTGCTAAATAATGATATGACCATATATTTTTATCATTAAATAATTATCCTTTTAACTTGACATATTATGCCAAGAAACTAATTAACTACATCCATCCATCCGTCCATCGTCTTATACAATTTACAAAAAAAACCTCATTAATCAATCATCACTCAATCTCAATTCTCAATATCAATAACGAAAACAAGGCACAGGAAATCTCATGTTCCTTTGTAGTTACAAACAATAATCAATGCAATTAACTGCTACATATATGTATATATAATTATGTAGCAAGTAACAATGCAATCCATCAAAAACAAGCCTAAGCTAATCATTGGTCCGAAGCAGGTCATCCAGTTTTGAGCTCCATGAATGATCAAGCACAAGAATGTGACGTCCATTAGCTATAATCAAGCACAAGAATTTTTACCTAATAACCGCCGTAAGAGGGCTTCAGAATAAGTAAAGCTAAGATTTTATACCTCTGAAAAACACTGAAATGCTTGATAACTTAGAACAGAGATCAATCTCTACAATTGACATTCAGCAACTCATCAGCTGCCCTGTTTCACTGTGATCTTTCTCCTATTTGCAGGGCCTCTTCGATTCCAGGTTGAGGATCGAGGTTCCAAATTCAATTGTTCATTCCTTTCTGCTAACCCCCTGCCTTCCTTTCTACCCTCTCTTCTAAGTGGTTGCCTTTTTACATGGTGATCAGATTTAGGGGAGTTTAATCTATCTGAGTTCTCTCTATCATAAGACAATGGTTCAATTCCTTGCATGTCAGATTCTAGAGCATATCCTATTGGCCGTTTCAATTCATCCATTCTCCTAAATGTGATCGATATCCTAAGAAGAGAAGCAATAGAGAAGTTAAAATGAGCAGAAGTTAATGTACGAGCTTCACAACAAACAATAAAAACATCATAATTTCAACTTGTACCTCTTTGTAGGAACTGCAGGCACACAATGTTTAGCAACGTCTGCTCCATTTCCATTTAAAACCAGAACCGATCTGAAAGGAGAAATAACGGATTTAAAGTTTTAACTCAATAGTTGTAAACTAAACAATAATTCTATGACTTGATAGAAAGGACAAGTTTGTGAATGAAAAGACTCTTACCCCACAGGTAGAGGAATTGTGACTGAACCGGAAAACTCACTAGCCCCCACAACCTTCAAGTTTGACCCAAAAACTATATTGCACTCACTAAGAAATGACACAGTACAGAATGGTCTAACAAAATCATGGTTGTCAATGTGAGGAGGTATCCAGTCACCTTCGTCATAAATATTAACAATGCAACTGTCAGGCACACAGGTTGGAGGAAGCACATGCCATCTGATCAGCCTTTTAATGATCACCTTGAATAGATTGGGTATAGGATCTACAACTTCATTTTGAAGAATTCCAGGTGGGTTACCATTTTTGTCCTGCCACAAGAAGGTAAACGTAATAAAGCTTCTCAGTCTCGAGTTTCTGCTTCTTGTGACTACAGTGTCTCCAGGCACTTATACAACTAATCTTCAAAATAAAACAAGGAGACAGAAAAAGCTACCATTGCATAATTGTAACAGCAACCGAATTGGATGGTTACACGTCCTTTTCCCCTCATCCACTTGTGAGGTGCAGAAAATGTGCGTTCTGCAGAATATATTCCACAATGAATATATATGATATCCTTCAACTTCAATTACTTAAATGTGATGCATAATATAAACATAACATTTTCCGAAACTGTTAATCTGCAACAGCACAAGGACATCTCTGCATGTTGCAGACAAGGAGAGAAAGATACAGGATTTGTTTCCAAAGACACAAACCGTAACTGAACCACCAAGTGCCTCCACTATGATCTAAAAAATGTTTAGAGACAGACTTGCATATTAAAGTCTATTCATTTTACTGAATGGGCAGAAAGCAAGGAAGCAACGAGAAAAAAAAGGTAAATGGAGGTATAACACAAGGAATCGGTTATCAGGAACTGGA
>JBBYHL010000005.1:4959679-4972904 GCA_038381835.1 Adansonia madagascariensis
ATTCGGATTTTTACCCTTCTGTTTATGTCAATGTTTATGATCCTTGTTCTTTCTCTCTCTCTCTCTCTGTATATATATATATATATATTATTAGTACTAACATGGGTTTGATTTTGTCTTAGATAGACCTACCAATAGTAGATACGGTTACATAAATACGACTGTAAAAAAAAGTAAAAACACGACACAACAAAAATAATATAATGTGGATAAGATAATGCTGGAGTCTGGATATCATTACTTGCAGTTTCAAGTAAAAGTGGTTAATCTATGTCTATGTACTTTGGTCATAATCAGAACATGAAACCTTGTTTATGTTGTTATCTGTTTCACTAGGTTTGCTAATTCAGCCAGGTGCCACTGCCGGCCTACTCATGCCTCGTGTGTTTGTAGTTTCCAGATCACATAATTTGTCCAGACATGCATGGCCAAATAAGCTTTGCGCAAAGCCAAATCTTGACCCCCTGATAAATCATTGGTGAAGACTTAGAATGAATCTGCATTCAAAACTTTGAAAGCCCATATGCAAGTACACAAAGTAAACCTCAATCCCAAAGAATAGTACAGAAAATAAACCTCAATCTCAAAGAAGAGCTATGGGTAAAAGAATATGTCAACTATGGAGGGAAGTGTCACTCTAATTTGGCTTCTATAGGTGTTGAACTTTGATTCGTATGTATAACTCTTTGCTCTGAGGACAAGGTACGATTTGCTGTCGAGTTTGCAGTGGCAACTGCAAATGGCTTGATAGATGATCGAAGAGGTTCTGGCCCCTCGGCAGCAATTCTCTTGCACAAAGCGTCACAATTGCTGAGGACCTCAGTTAACCTTCCTTTAAGCTCCCCAAGCTCCACTTGCAATGTGTGAACTACATGCATCAAACAAGATATAGTTAATTGAGATTTTTAAGAGGAATCATGAGATTTTACAAAAATGTTTAACAACAGTCAATACGTACTCTCCCTATTATTTGAGAGAAAATTTGAATTACCTTCTGATAAATGTTGTGAAGTTGTCTTCATTGTGGAAACCGAGTAATTAAAACGTTGGAGAAGTTTAACTGCCAAAGCATCTGCAACTTCTATTTTGTTTTCTATCTCTTCCTGCAATGAATGTGTCCAAATGACAATGTATACATTTGAGCAAAAAAACAGACCATGTGTGCACACTTAATTCTTCATAAAATTGAAATAATAGCAAAAAATTCTTCTTTGATCTTAACTTAATAGAAGTTAATGGAAAAAAAGAATTTTGACATGGAGTACAAAAAGAGAAGTAATCCACCCCATGACGTTGCAACAACTGTTCTCGAGCTTATAAATTTATTAAAGAGATGGCACACCTGTTTCTTGCTAATCTCTTGAGCCTTCTCCTCCTGCCAATCACGATACATTGAGAACAGCTCCAGCAGCACCTTTGGATTCACAGTAGCTATTTTGATAGTCCAAAAGAAATTATTTAAAGCCAGCTTTAAAAGTTAATGACATCCGCAGAACAAAATCAGAATATATTGTGCACTTCAAGGGCATATCAACCAGTTATAGTCCAAGTTACCATAATTTCTTAAAGTGTGCATGTCCCCAGAAATACAGAGTTCTTCGAATCTTATCCTAGGTCCTCCATTGTAATCCACAATTAGCAACTAGAGTACTTTATAGATGCATAACTCTGTGATTAAAAAGCAATTTATGCACCATCGTTTCATTCATCATCTCATCTCTAAACAATTACAAGCAACTAGGCAGACAAGTGAATAAAAGCCTTTAATGAATGCAAAGTCAAGAACACTTGCATGCTAATCTAATTGGGGCTTAAACCTTATATACATCATATACAATATATGCCTTCATAAAGAAGCAGAGAAAACAGAAATCTGTCTTGTTCAAATACCATGAATCTGATGGATTAATCTGATACCATTCCCTAGGGTAAGCTAGGCTACTAATTTTTCTTAGCTCATTGGCTTCCTTATGGGCTTGATAACCAGTAAAAGCTTACATCAGCCAAGTATAAAGTTATAAAATCACAAAGTTTGATGACCGATATACTGGCATCTAACCAGCCAAAACATTTATCAGAAAAAAAAGTCCCCAATGAGTGAAACCCACATTTCACTATGAACAAAGTAGTAAATAACAGGAGCTTATATGTTAACTAAACGCTTCAAACATAGGATTCAAGCCCCTGGTATGGAAAAATAGCACAATCCCTATTTCTTTCAGAAAATTTGAAACCAAAAATAAAATTTACAAGGACTATCAGTTTCACTTCAAGGCTCAAACAAAAAGGGCTCCGTCTTTCTGCGGTTATCAACCAGCAATCCTAATATATGGCTATAAAGCGAGCAAAAATTGATAACATTTCTAAAAGCAACTGAGATGGCAAATCCCTTTTCACTTCTGAAACATTCAATTGTCATAATTTTCTAAGTAATTTTCAGAGATTATTAGGGACGATTTTCTACAGAAGTTTAAGGGAGTAAGGCTCACCTTGAGCTGAAGATGATGATGCTTTTCTCACCAGAATGTCAGTTAAGCTACCCTCCGCTGGCGGTGTCGTCAGTATAGGAGACGTCTATAATTCAAAAAATCTTAAATTTATTTTCTTTCTTGGTGACATGATTTGAAACAAATTATAAAAAAAAGGATAAAACTTACAATTTTAAGGGATTTGAGCTTCTCTAAAACGGGATCGACTGTTTCTGATCGCTTTGAAATGGTAGTGATTTGATCGGCCGAGCTCTTCATTGCCAATAATCAATGTTAGAAGTTAAAAAAGGAATGTTTCAACAGAACCCAGATGGAAAGCTTGGAAAAATGTCGAGCGAAATCCGAAACTTACCGGCGAAGAACCTGAGAGGGCAGATTCAGAGGCGCCCATTGCTGAAAGCTTCAAATTTTTTTTTTTTTCCTTTTTGTTGGGCTGGAATGTCCGGCGGTGCACATAACTACTTCAACAGAATGTCCGCACGTGTGACATTCGTTTTCACACGAGTCGGGTAATGGGGCAACAAGACCCGCACGAAGATTCGATTGAAGAAGTTGACTGCTTAACCAGGGTTATTAAAAAACCCAATCGGAGTTAATCAAACTAATGTAGGAGCCGTTGATTTACTGTTTACTAACCTTCCCTATAAATACGAAACCCTCCTTTCTCCAGCTTCGTTTTACGCTCCGTAAATTTCAAACTTGAATTCTAGAACCATCTTCTTCATCCATTTCCATTAAGGTATTTGTTTAAGCATTTGCTTTTCATTCAGATTTGATCCAATCCTTTCAATTTATGCTCATCTTTTTCATTTTTGTTTTGGAATTTGATGTGTATTTTACAGTTGAAATGGCGCGTACCAAGCAAACCGCTCGCAAATCAACCGGAGGCAAAGCTCCCAGGAAGCAACTCGCTACGAAGGTATGCCCTTTCTTTCTTCAACTTCTTTTTATTGGGATTTTGATTTGTTTTATTAGGTTTAGGAGGTTGTTTTGGCCTCAGTTTCCATTTTTTTTATCAGAGCTGTCAAGTTAATCCCTTTGCATAGTTTTAGGGTTTGAGTTACCATTTTCTTGTGTATTCACCTAATAAAAGGATTTTCTTTGAGAATTATGAACAACGTCTTTTCAAAATAAAGCATTTTTGTGTCTGCAATATTTGTTTCAGAGCAAGCAAAAGGATAAAAGCTAATATTCCTAAATCCTAGGCACAATGTATAGTGAAAATGTTATGTCTTGTTGAAAGATGGATGAAATCCTTATTCAAGATTTTAAAATTGAACAGTTGCTTTAAGCGTTTGCACTTGTGCACTTGCCTGTGGGTGACTAATTTTACAATGTGTATGCATTGATTCTAAATGATAAATTCTTACTGGAAAAAACTTGGTTGGAGAGAGGGGGTGTCTACTTTGTATTTATACGATCAAAATTCATGAGATGTTGCTGTCCAATAATCTTTTCTATTTAAAGGCTGCAAGAAAGTCTGCACCAACCACTGGAGGAGTCAAGAAACCTCACCGTTATCGTCCTGGAACTGTTGCACTTCGGTATGTATCTTTTACGCATTTTTTGATGAAGAAGACATCTTTCCTTTATCTACAGCCTAGGCTGCAGGAAAATCCATCCCTATGAATTATCTTATTTGTTGTTATCTTTTAAACAGTGAAATTCGGAAGTACCAGAAAAGCACTGAACTCTTGATCCGCAAGCTGCCCTTCCAGCGCCTTGTCCGTGAAATTGCACAAGACTTCAAGGTATTAGTTCTTCAAAATAAATTTCTTTCTTAATATTGTTCGTCGATGCAGTCCCTGATTATATTTTGGTTGTGCAACTTTTTGTTAGACGGATTTGAGGTTCCAAAGCCATGCAGTTCTTGCACTTCAAGAGGCTGCAGAGGCCTACCTCGTTGGTTTATTTGAGGATACAAATCTCTGTGCTATCCATGCCAGGAGGGTGACTATCATGCCCAAAGACATCCAGCTTGCCAGGAGAATCCGTGGTGAAAGGGCCTAGATGATGATTCTTTCCATTAGGTTGTGTGTGTTCTTTTGTTTGTTTAGGTGATTTCTGATATACCATGGTATTCTAATCTGAACAGTTACCTTCTTCTGGAGATATTAAGACACTGTATCATCTCACTTGTTTGTTAAGACGCCTATGACCTCTCCATTGTATTTTTAATCCATTTATCAAATGCTGTTCATTGGTTTGAATCATGAATATCAAACCTAGCTTTGTTAAGTCGTGGTTTGTTCTATAATCTCCTCTACCCTGCTTGTTATGTTCTGCAGCTTCAACTTAGAGTGGTTTTGAGCAGAATGTTTCTTTATTTTTGGTTGTGAAATTGTCAACTGACATGGTGCCGGTGTGAAGAAGGCAGGAACCTATTTTATCGTGTTTGATGATTGGATCACTTGGTCATATCGGTTGTTTCACTCCATTGTTTTGTTTTACCTCTGGTATTCACTTCTCATGATTATGTGGTCCTCACTACATTGATCATTTTAGTATTGTTGGTAATAAGTGAGATCAGTATATACATGGATGATATCTAGAATTTGAAGTACTGAACAATAGGTACCATGTCATCCAGGAAAAACTCTCAATAAGAGTGGTTCTTTTTCTTCTCAGTTGCTAAGTTGCTTTCGATGGCGCTGCCACTTTTATGGAAGTGTACGAGGTTAGGTACTCTTAACAAAACTGTCATTACGCCGAATCTTGATCTTGCATGATTGGTTATATTGGCATTGAAGATGTTTTTGCACCAAAATATTTTGTGAATATAAACTTGAAAATTGATTTGCTCTGCTTTCATGATTGGGATAACAAGAGTGATTAATTCAAAAGCTTCTCCATTGACATGATAATGAGTTGAGGAGTGGGCGAGGATTATAAAGGCCATGCTTTCAAATTTCAAAGAAAGCCTTCCAAATGAATCACTGCAATATCATTGTACTGATCAAGCTGCTCTCTGTCATTTCACTCCAAAACAGCTAAGATTTTTGTTTTTACCCTTTTTGACATTATTGGTTAAAACGCAATTGAGCTTTGTCTGCATGGCATATGTAGGTTCGAATCCTTTCTCAAATTATTATTTGTCTTACCGAGTGTGGTCTTCACTTTATAATCATGAGAGCGAGAGGTTGCATTTTCATTTTGATAATATTACTTGGGAGGATGGCAGTGGAAGAAGAATAAGAAGCGGGGAGGGGAATATATTGAAACTGCAGTCGCAGATAAGCTTTTAATTGTGTTATGTTTATGATTGCAATCAATTGTGATAAATATCAATAGCAAAAAAAGATAAAATTATAAAATAATGATTATAATGTGACATTCAAACTATCTAAATTCTTGAAGGAGGTGTTGTTTATTCTCTTTTTCTAGGTTTTCTATCTTATCCTTTGCATGCAAAAGCTGACCAAAGATGGGTATGGTTTTGGTTTATTGCGTGCAATGAATGATGAAGCATTATTGTTCTCGAAAAGGATGGTTTGTTTTGGTGAACCATTACAGTGATTGCTAACCATGTTCACATCCTCCTTAACCTATGTCAAAAGAAGCTTAGGAGCACTTAACGTGGAAACTCTTGATTGGCCCCTGAGCTTAGATTTACTCTCCTAACAAGCTCGAGACACCAGGTGTAACAATATTCTTTTTTTTTTTTTTCCAAAAAACGAAAAAAAGAAAATTTTAAGCTTATTTGAATCATGTCTAACAATCAGAATAAGAAAATGATTGTTTTGAGCACTGGTGAACGGTGATTGTTATTGCACTTATTTGTGGGAACGTGATCGGTCGAGACCTTGGATAATTGACCAAGTCACTGAGACGTTTCCTCTGGGTTGGGGTCCAATTAAGCTCCTTATATCTTCACCAAAAAAAAAAAAAAAACATTTAGATAGCATGGAAATCTCTCCATGCAATTCGTTTTCACCATATTACCAGATTATAATCGGATTTGGTGAATGAAATTATTCTCTTGAGTTGGATTTTATTGATTATAAACAAGATGTCAAGTAACCATCTGAATATTAGTCAGATTCAGTTTCAAACGAATTGGTCACATATGGTGGAAAAAAAAAAGGTGATATATCATCTTTAATTGAAATGTCTATTTCTTAGAGTTTTTTATTCATATGAATTTATGGTGGTCTATGATTTTTTTTTTTTTTAACAAAATGGGTTTCGGTTTAAGTTAAGAGAAAGAGCTGTAAATGATGAAATATGATTATATGAATTTAAACTTCTTGAGTATTATCTTTTAAAATTAATTATATAAATTAATAAAATTAAATTTTGAATTCTAAATAAACTTTTTTTTACTAGTAGTTTAAGGGTATTTTTTGGCATATAATTGATTCCAAACTTACAAAAAGGACGTACATAAACAAAGCTATTGTGACAATTTACAGTCAAGATAGATGAAGGGTCCTAAATCATTGAAAAAGGATAAAAGATCATTTGGGCACAAGCTGACATTCAAAAAGCAAAGAAATGAATGTACCTCTCAGGCCTTAGTGCAGTCGTTAGAGAACTCTTAATCATGATGAAGAAAGTCGTTTGAAAAATGAGTCTAGATGTTAAGTAGCTTTGGTTTTGTTTATGATATTTATATTTTAAAAATCGAATATAAATATATATTTTTTATAAATATGATTAATTATCATTATATTTTCTTATAAAGAAGCTTTTGGAGCATGTTATTCTCTTATATTTATATAAGTTTTTATTGATGTGAAAAAAATATATGTAATGTTTATTTATTTATTTATTTATTTATTCATTTATTTACTTTTGTCCAAAAACAGAATTGGGATTGGTAGGAGGCATGCCCAACAGGAGCCACGGTGCCCAACGCATGCTAGACAAGCCATGGGCCCACCTAGCACACACCCAGATCGGACCATTGTCACTAACGTTGGATCAAAGTTAAAAGCAATCAATTTCGCTTCTATCTCCATGTGTGTTCCTAATCCCTTCGCTGTTTATCTAATGTGTGCTCCTCTAACATTAGCTTGGTTTTTACTATTTTCTTATGGAGATTCCCTTCGGTGTTACTCTTATCCTTCCATCATGTTATTTGGTTGCCAAGAAAAATAAAACTAAGTTGGCAGAAAGGATCGGTTTTTATTTCCCAACTTACTAAAAATCCCCATCACAACAAACATAAACCAAAGTTTAGACCAAATTAAGTGGTGAGACATTAATTATTGGGATATATATATATATATATATATATATATATATATATTGTAAGGACCTGGGTGCTTTCTGCTTGCCCCCTCCTGGACTGCTGGAGACTCGCTCAGATCGTTAGTGAAGTCTTGTTTCTGGAACTCTATTTCTATGATCTAGGTCACCTGAGAGTCGTCTATGACCCCGATTGCTCCCTCTCACAGTGGTAGGACTCATGACAAATCAGGCATCGTCTTCTCTGAGTCCACTGACCTTCAAAATTTTGTTATCAAAAAGGGTACACCTCCAAACATTATAATTTCATGTAGCTAGCTCAATTATTTTATTGACAAAATTTTAACCCAATAAGCTTTAAAACTTTTCTGTGAATAAAGATGATGAAACTCCTGTATATAGTTTGCTCTCAAAAACCGAATAAATTGCATACTTGGTATGTGTCTATATATATATATATATATAATATGGGAGATTATAAGCTTAACTAGGCAAAACCCTCAACAAAGAATTATTCAAGCTCGACATCTCTCTGAGTTCCGAAACAATCAGTAGATTTATTTATTAACCAATGCCATTAGATTTGAATAACAGTGATATTTATTAAAAAATATAATTAATATATATTTTTATACTCACTAAAAATAATATATTAAATATAATTCTTTTAAAATTAATAATTAAATAATTTTTAATTAGTGCCTATAAATACCAAGATTTATTTATATAACATACTTGCATTTATCCAAAAATAAGAGTTCTTTTCTATCTATTTTATTCTTGCTTCTAAAGCCTTGTTAATTAACTATATGAATATTAATATTAATTTCTTAATTATTATAGCTAATTTGAATTTATTGCATGCATATATAGAGAAAAGAGTTTCTTCACTCATTTCATAACTATAATTTTTTACCACCAAAAAAAAAAAGATCTCATTATGCATCAAACATTTATAATAGTTAGCATATATGTCTATTCATGATCTCTTTCTTTTTCCCCCCATTCATTTATCAAATGTGCATATTCCAAAATCACAATCTGAACTTGAATTCAAGAACTCGTTCAACTTGTTCCCTTCTTCTTCTTCTTCTCTGCTTTCACTAGTTTGTAATAACAACAATGCCATGTCTGAGTTACTATTATCATTGGCGTGAAAGCTTGAAACTCCTTCACCACCGTCATATCTCTCTTGGCTCAGTTGAGAAGCAACAAACTTGTCAAGGGCTCTCCAGTCAGTCACTGTCTTTTTGTTGTTGTTCTGCTGGCCTTCTGCTTCATGATTAATATTCTCTGATATTAGAGATATCGAGCTTGGCCTCTTCATCAATGTCAGAGATGGGCTCTCTAGCTGAGGAAGCTCTAGTAATAACTGATCAGAGTGGACAAAGTTCAAATTATCTGCCTCTATCTCTTGCTTACACAATAAATTTGGTGGTAAAAAATTCCGGGATGGCCTCGAGATGTAATCGATTGGATCAACCACGGTACTAATACCAATTGCTTCATCATAGAAGTAGCTCGAGTCCCACCCTTCAATGCCCTTGCTTTGACCAGTAGTTCTCTTCTTAAAAGCTCGACAGACCACCCATCCTTCCTCCTGCAAAAACTTAAAAAGTTATCACTCTATTGATAAAATGCAATCTTAATTTTTTAGTGATTCAGGGTTATTTTCAGATAATTTTCTTACAAGAACGAGATTCAATTTGCAAATGTGTTTTTTTTTTGGCTTTTGCAGGCGTTTCTTTCTGTTTGGTAAAGAGAAGTAAGTAGATATTATAGCAAAGGTAATGACAAATGTATGGAAACTATAGAGGAGAAATGGAATTTTGTTTTTGACAAACTGATGAATAAATGGGAAAGATTAAAAGAAAAAAGGCCATGCCAGAAAAGGAATCGAAAGAAATAAGCATATTATACTTTTCTGACTTAAAAGATGGTCGAAGTCATGGTTCTAGAAATCATATTACGTTTGACATTTCAGCAGAAACTAATGATATTTGTATGGAAAGCAAAAGTCGATTCCATTCGCCATGTAATTTGTATAATGGTGCAAATTCAACTATGAATCTATTAAAAAATGAAAAACCATCTATTTCGTCACTAAAAGTTAGGTTTCAAGTGAAGAATTTACGAGGAAGGCACTAATCATCCGTCTCGAAGAGAGAAAGAAGAGTCTAAAATTTTTTTGGTTCATGACTGATAGTAATGGATGTCTAATCCTTTCTTTGGAGTTTGGACATAAATAAATGGGAAAAAAAAAGTTCCCAAATAGTTGGTCAAGATTCAAGAAAGCCTTTCCAAAGCTACTCAAAATGTTGGACGGCCGTGAAGACAATTTGTATACTTTTTCACTTTATTAACGACTGTGTTGACAAAGAGATAGAAAGTGATAATAGAAAAAACTAATATATATATATATGTGTGTGTGTGTGTGAGTGCTTGCCTGGGGAAGTCCATTCTCGTCGGATTCAAGCCTGTATTCATGCATGATCCAGTCAGTTTTGTGACCATTTGGTGCTCTTCCTTTGTAGAAAACGAGTGTCTTTCTCATGCCAATCAGCTTTGATTTATCATACACTGCCTTGTCTCGCCCCGTTGCCTTCCAAAAACCAGCCATGGTTGCCCTGTTAGTTCTTGTCCCTGTTGGATACTTCTTATCCTTGTGGCTGAAGAAATACCACTCGTTTTGCTCCTCGTATCCGATCCGGCACCTCTCTGCATGCTCATCACCAATATCCAGATCTTATGTATTAATTCCTATAGCTAAAAGAATGGAATATATATATATTCAGGTTATTAATCACTGATCTTAGCACGATTTAGGTTATGTTCTTAGGCTATCCAACTAGGGTTATTAAGTTATCATGCAAATGTGAAACCCTAACTGAGGATCTTAACCCAGACTGCAGAATTGAGCATTGTATACGTAGAAACCCTAAAAGATGCTCAAACCCAAAAGAAAAACAAAAACTAGGATGTTGTTGATACCTTGAAGGTCCCATGGTTCGATCCTGTAGAGATCAATGTCCCTAATAACATCAAGATCAATCTTCTTTGATGCAACTTTCTTCCTCAGATAGTACCCAACAAGCTCCTCGTCGGTCGGGTGGAACCGGAATCCAGGTGGGACACATGACTCCATTGACTCCACGCCCAATATTTAGCACTACTACACCACTCCTTTATAACTTCATCATCTCTAAATCATAACCAATAAATGAAACTTAGAAGGAGAAGACAGAGACCATAAAACAAAAAAAAAAAAAAAAAAAAAAAAAAAGAAGAAGGAACAAAAAGGCTGAAGAGAATAATCTAAGTCTTCCTAATTAAAATGGTGACAAGCGTTATCATAATCATGATCAGCTAGGCTAGCTCATTTGGTAGTGAACAGCACTCACTCCCCCATGTTTATGTCTCTCTCAGAAACAAAATCAACGCGTGTTGTAAAACAGACTCCTTTATTTCATAGATAAAAGAAGAAAGGAAACAGAATCATGAGAAGTTTGTTTGTTTTTTTTTTTTTTATAACAACCAGGAGAGAAGACTTGGAACACAGCCCTTATGTTTATGGTGCAGCTCTCTCAAGGAAAATGGACAAGTCGAGGTTTGAGCTAATGATGCTGTCTTGTGTTGGTGAATGGTGGAAATGATGCATCAAGAACGGGGTTTCCATTACTAAAGTATTATAACAACTAGTACTTTACCATATATTCTTTAAAAAAAGGGTTCTACGCATCAAGAATATTCAAGAGAAAGTTTCAAATAAAAGGGTTGAAAGAAACAAAAATTACTTTTGTAAAAACATATAAATTAATGAAAGAAATGCTAAATATAAACACATTCGAGTTAGGGATTTTGAGTTGTCCTATGACTGATTAGAAAGTTGAATAATGGACATGGTCGATGACGTTATCACAATTCAGCACGCGTTTGTTTGGGGGGGGGGGAGCTATTTTTGAGAGGCTAAAAGAAAGGCACAGTTTTCCATTGGATCAAGGCCTGACAAAGAGTAAGAGATAAAAACTATAAAGAGAAAGTGAAAAGGAAAAAGAAAAGCAGTGTCGATGAGGCACTTGCACTTGCAGAAGCAGTGTCTCATTGCTAATGAAACGGACTCTGTCAACTTTGTCTGCTTGTCGAGAATTTCCATAGCGTACATCTTGCCTTCTTTTCTTTGATCGAAGTAACTGAGTCAAATAGTGAGGAAAAACATGGTAGCTAACCCAAAATGAGAAAATATTTGCATGGTAATTTTCTGTACTTTCCAGACGTTCAAATCAAATAGAAAAAATGACCTTTAAACTTGATTCAGATTTGGGTAAGTTTATTCTGTCAAAGGCATTCATGTTTTCACAGGGCATATATATCAGATCAGATAAGGTTATTTTGTCAACCAAGTTGCTAGAGTCTCAACTAAGAAAAAAGAAAGAACTCCATCTCCATTGGAAAGTTCAGTAGAAATTATATGTAATTGGTTGATGGATAACGTTTTAACAATAATTTACCAAATTTTATATGGTCTTCTATTCTATGTAATAAGCTATGGCTTCTTGACCGGACAAAAATAACGGACACCGAAAGTTGTAATCCAGGCAACCGATGTGCTGCCTTACAGATAGAGATATAGAACAGCTGATACAAAGATTCTACAATAAAGAAGGTGACATGACAGAGTGCTATATTAACAATATTGATCAAAATAGTCGAGAATGTTGACGAGAAAGATGATTTTTTTTCCATGGAAACGTACAAGATTACCTGGACTAACTAGCGGTGGAGTTGATTAATCATTGGTTTTGAGACAGAAGAAATGAAGAAGAAGAAGAAGTGAAAAGGGACAGAATTAAAGCACACCGAGACAAAAAAGAAAGAGAGAGATGAAGAGAATATAAATAAAAGACTGAAAGGAGATATGGGAAGGCGCCGAGAGGGCGGGGGGGGGGGTGTGGGGAGGACCGCTCGATTGCGCATGGTCGATGGCTGTCCCCAGTTGCTTACGTCAGAATGTCTGCCTACCCATAGCTAGCTCTAGCTTTATTACCTTGGTTCACTGTATTTCTTTTCTTCACAATGCGTTCGCCACAACTCAACCCCCCCCTCCCCCCACTAGAAATGTAAAATACAATCATTAAGCGAATATCACTTAACGATATTAAAATTAATTATACATAAGAAACTTATTGATATTAATTTCAAAGATTTGTATTTTTTAATTTTTTCAGTTAATAAACTCATATATTGTGAATGAGATATATTATTAGTACATTAAATATATATAAATTCATAAAAAATTATGTCATCACCCAAATTTGTTGTATATATAATAATCTAAATAGATACACATGTATTTTTTTTCTTCGTACGTAGATGAGTATAAGCCACTTGGGAGAAGATATTATATATATATATATATAAATAGTTAATTCATTTTTGCGTTTTTTATCTTTGTTATCTCCATTATTATCTGGGTTGGAGGTTTGATAACTCAAACACACATAATAGATACCTGTTATTTTTTGCATAACAGACATTTGTTTAACACT
>JBBYHL010000005.1:4973004-4997217 GCA_038381835.1 Adansonia madagascariensis
GGGTTGGAGGTTTGATAACTCAAACACACATAATAGATACCTGTTATTTTTTGCATAACAGACATTTGTTTAACACTTGTTACTGTAACAGTTAAATATAATTTAGGTTTAAAAGATTAGACAAGGCACAGCTTCGGATAATTCTTTGGCATTAAGCGTAATTCATTCTTTTTACTTACGTCTATCCCTTTTTCAAATTCTGATGGATTTAACTATCAAAAAGTGTTTTGAAATCTAAAAATTCTGACCTTGCTCTAAACATTTTATATGATCAATAAATCTAATTTACCTTATGTCCCCCAACTTCAAACCTGAATAATCCTCAACCATTTGGATTATAGGCCTCGATAAATCTTGTAAATATTGTTTTGCTAATCGGACTTAAACTCATTCGGAGGTGACTAATCCTACTATTAACTTAGCATTAGATTGAGAATGTTAACGTTCCCCGACTTTGTAATCCCTGACATATCGTAAAATTCTCGATATATTCCGATAGTTTCCAATCTCGTTCCCTTTCCGTTTTCAAATTTTTTTACACACCTGCCACGTTGGCATACGTCAGGACAAAATTGGCCACGTGTTGCCGCCGAAGAACCGCCCGTCCAGGCTCTCACTCTTTTTCCCTCGATGCTGTCGGCTCTCAGCTCTCAGCACGAGACTCGCGTGGCTTCTCGCGTTCTTTAATTTACCAAAAAACCCACTTCATTTCCAAAACTGGCGACCCAACTGTGAAATAACAAGAGGGCAGAGCACTACGAAATGAGGGGTCCCTTTTAGGGATATTCCGGTCATTCCAAGTAGCAATTACGGCCTTCAAATGATTTCTCGACAAGTATTTAGAAGGGAACAATACAAAACATACGCTGAGGAACACAGTGGAAGCCAAGTGGCGGACACCTGTTGGTGGATTGACCTCGTTCTTTACGTAGAAGACAAACAAAGGAAAGCATAAAATATATCGTAAGGGCAGCGGCCTTTGATGAGGAGGACCCCACCCAGACTTCCACCCACAGTTTTAACTTGATTATTCTTGCGTTTCCGCTATATTTATATTTTTTATTTAAAATATTATATATTTATAAAAATTTTAATATATTAATAATTTATATTAAATAAATTTTAATATATTTATATTATATTCATATTTTTTAATCTTATATAAAAATAAATTACATATTAAATTAAATCAATTCAAGTTTCTTGATAGTTGATAGATACGGTTGTACATTAATATAAAGGAAATTTAATTGGGGGTACTTCTTCTTCAAAGTATGGATCTTAATTCTATAATGTTGAGAAACGCTGAAAGACATTTCTTATACTTTGTGCGCTTAGCTAATAAATGTCTTCCGGCACTGGCCTGATTAATTAATATATTATTTATAATAATTATAATAATATATTAAATATAATAACTAATAATTTTTTTCATCATTTTAAATGAATAAGATAAATATATTATTATACATAATAATTTTAAAAAATATTTTTAATATACTCGTTAATAAAATTTATATTATATATGTAACATAACGAATTGTAACATGGAATTATTACGATTAAGATATTAAGAAAAATGCATGATTTTCCATGGAAACCCGCATGAACGCATATGTGGGGATGTATGGCTTGAAAAATTAGTTAACTTTATACAAAAGTGATGAGTAATTTGGAATCAAGCATGTGGAACCGTGTCATATTTTGATTCTAAATTTGGATAAAAATTATTGGGCTTTCTTCCATATAGGTTTTCTAATCGGGGACCAAAACAAAATTTTCTTTGACCATCTTTTGTTCTTTCAATTATTGAATAATATAATTAATTTTCTTGGAAAATTATATATATATATATTTTTTTTTCTTCCAAATTAATAGTCTAATTATTTGGAAGAGACACTCGATTTCGAAGACATAAACATGTGATGAAATTGAAAAATATATATATATACCAAGTGTCTGTTTGGCCTAATTTTTTTTTTACTTCAAAGATATTATGAAATTTTTATTAAAAATAAAAATTTTAAAAATTAAGCTAGAATTATTTTTGTAATTTTTTATTTTTATAAGCTCTCTTTTTATAGAGATCAGGTTATATTTTAATAAATAAAGATATTTTTGAAATAAAAATAAAAATGATATTAAAAACTAACTTATTTTTAAAAAGTTCCTGTTTCTAGCTTTTTTGTGAAGCTCTTTTTTTCTATTTTGTTTATTAGAAAAAGTTAGCTTTTTTAATAAGAGTTTCTTAAAAAATTTGTTTAATTTAACTTTTATTTTTAAGCAGGTTTTAAGTCAAAAAAATTAAGTTGAATAAGAACTAATAACGAAAAGATATAATTATCTTTTGAAAAAAAATTGTATCAGTAATTAAGAAAAAAAAAGATCCTAGCTTATAAAGTTAGGGTCTATCCTTTACATGTTTCTCCTTTTGACACTAACCCTTTAGCCAATAGTATTGTGAACTATAAGTTACAAACTTAGTAGATTAAGCCATCGTTAATGCAAACATAGTTCTGATTATATCCGCTATAATTTATTATGTTTTCTAAATGTTTGGATTTATTTTTGAAATTTTATCTTTTAAGATAAGGTATCTAATAATGGAAGGGTAGCCTTAACTTATAAACTCATAATCTAATGCTTAATGCTTTGTTAGTAGATGTGATGTCGTTTCTTTTAAACATTAGTCCTTAATCAATGGTGTAAACTATGAGTTTCATGTGAGAAAACGATCACATATTTAATAATTAAGAATTCAACTGTAACTTTGAAAGTAATTACCATCATTCTTCTATTAGGACACTATATATATGCAATGAATAAAACCTCATAATATACACTGTTCTAACAATTGCCGATATTCGTTGCACCAAAAATATTCAAAATCGCCTTGGACAAAGTGAATGCGAAGAAGAAGAAAAATGCGAAACGAGACGGGAGAAATACTTTCCAAAAAGTTCAATTATAACGGGAAGCCTTGGATGATCTAGTCCTTTTGTTATCTACAGCAATCATAATACTGTTGAATTATATAATCACTTCCTTAACAACAAATTATTGAAAAAAAAAATCCAACTTTGCATGATTCATTTACATTTCTCGTAAAAAACAAATAATCTAATAGTTTCAACTCAAAGTTATCGAGATAAATATTGTCTTCAAATCAAAATTGTCAGCTTTAAAAGGGGGAAGTATTTTTAAAATTAATACATCAAATACAGATTTTATATTTATTAATACTTATAAGATTTATTTATATTGCTAAAAATAAGAGTTCTATCTTTTATAAGTTTCAAACCTTAATGGGTATTTAAAAAGTAAAATTTGTTATGTATTAAATTAATTTAAAGAAGCATATGATAGTTTAAAAAAATTAAATCTAATCAAAAACTTTTAAAAGTTCTAAAAATTTGAAATTATATATTAAATGACAAATCTTAAAAAGTAACTACGTAAGCTTACGAAGTAATAACTTAAATTCGGATGATGATATTTTAACCAATGTTATAATGGCCGGAATCTGGCTATAGTGAATGGCTAAGGAAGTGGACGCGAGGTCCACGTAGGACGGTGGTGTGTCGGCTGTGGTCTCCAATCATGCGGCGGACCGCATCATTAAACTCATTAAACCCCATCCTTGCGGACCCCCTAACCCCACCATGAAAGCTGGGGCGGTGAACTGCAAACAACCCTTCTCTCTTTCTCTCCCTTCCCTTCCTGTCACAGTTTTGACAACGATAAAAAAAACAAAACGTGGATATAAGAGTTAGCGTAACCAGCAAAAGGAGATCCTTGGGGGTCCTTTTAGGATCTTATCAACTCCTTTTTGACATCGACCACCTTCCAAACTCCCTCTCTTTTTCTTTCTTTTTCCCTTTCTCAATCCAAAAACATCACCTTACCCTTCCAAGTTTTTGTTTGCTACAAAGATATTTTATAAAAGCTTCGTCTTCACATTGGTTGGTGAAGAAAAAAAATCCTTTTTTTCCCTTTGTTTTTTATTCAAAAACTCTTGGACTACACTCATAACGATATTCATTTCACTCTTTTTGCTCTAAGGTGTGAAACACAAGCTTCTTTCACCAGGGACATCAAACCATGATTGCACCCCTGGTTTGGTTGGCATTGATTTCTAACATTTGTGTTGATAATGAAATAAAATACACTACATTTTCTAGAGTCTATAAATATTGCATTTTTTTTTTTTCACTAAGGAGAGATTATGATTCAAAATCAAAATGTTTAAGAATCATGATTTAGTCAACTTGGTTTATACAACCAATTTAAAAAATTCAAATTTTAATATTTATAATATTTTTTATTATAGATTGTAATCCTTTTATTAAAAAAATCAAAATTTTTAAACCCATGTGGTGGAAATTGGCAATATATATATATATATATATAATTTGTCATCAATATGTCATTGTATGAGATGATGATTGACCATCATGTGAATTAGAGTGGATATCATGTGGCTAATTTATACATTATTATTATGATCATCATATTTGGAAAAATAGTGATTGATTGAAAATTGCACCCAAACAAACACTTTTCTCCTCCAAATGTGCATATTGTAGTAACCAGAGTTTCTGATATTAGAATCATTGTGAGAGAGGAAAAAAAAAATCTAGTGAACGAAAAGTTGCAGTGCTGAAGGTTGAAATGAAATGATAATATGGAACAATGCCAGGGTTAGCTCAGATTTCCGATGCTGTCTCTTTTATATATGATTTCAGTTCAATCCAACAGCTAGCCAGGCTTTAGGAAAATGGAAGCTGCTGCTGCTGACAAGAAACAAGATGTCGAGAACCACGGGGGAAGTTCTTTTTCCTTTTGATATTTGAAACTGTAGTAACTAAGAATTCAACAGATGCACATGTTTTGTCAGATATTCATTAGTTGGCCGCCTGTTATGTCTTTCCAGAAGGTACAGCAGGGATTGCAATTTACTTAACAAGGCATGATTTGGATTGGATATAGGCCATTAATTACACCGCATTTCTCCACTGGGAAACCTCAAATATGGGGAAGGGAAATGGGGCCATTGACTGGGAAAGAAAGGGGGGAAGAAATAGATGCCATGACAGTCACAGGTGAGCCGAAGGGGTCCTGGAACTGGAAGACGTGGTGATTTACAATTGGATTTAGGCTCTTCCACCTCGAGGTTCATGATCAGAGTTTTCTGGGGTTGGACGTGGGAGCTGGTCCAATTAACATCGATTATTATAACGCGTATGAATTGACTTGTTAGAGCTCACCTTGCTTGTGTTGAACAGCCGGGTTGATGTTTGGGGTTCAAGCTACGATGTTTTGGTTTGTCAAAAAGGTGTCATTCGTGTTGCTTTACCTTTTCCCTTTTCTATCCCGTTTTTAATAAGATTTTGATAAATGCCCCAAAGATTAAAACAAATTTGCTTAACAATTGTTTATAAGCATTAATTAAAGATAATTTGATTATTAATTTGATTCTTTTTACATTTAATGAATTATTTTTATTAAATTTAAAAATAATAATCCATTGATTGTGTGTTCTTTTATAAGTATCACCTTATAACCATTTGTTTTATATACTATATTACTATTTATACAAGTTGTTTCTTTAAATCCCGTTTAATTTAGTTCTAATTAGTAGCAAAATAAAATTAAGTAATTTTAATAACTTAATTCTTCAATATATGTTTCATATTTTGCTACATTTTTACTCCATCAATATGAGTGCTTTTGCAATCGACATCTATGTTATCTAATTAGTCCAACACATGTTAAGACATAAATATATAATATGATCTTGCAAATGTATAAAGAAAATTTTTTTAAAAAAAGTATATATACTCATATTAAAATACACACTTATATTTAAGACTTATTTTAAATTTGAATAACATAAGTTGACATAAGGATTACTCAAGCATTTTATTAAAAGCTTTTGATCATGTCCATCAATTAGGATTTCTTTAGCAATTTGCTAGTTCTACAATTGATGGAGCCATCATTGAAATTAAAAGCAAAGGCAATAACCAATATTATGGCCATGGTGATGATCAAGGTATTGTGATTGACACATTTCATGGAAATTTTCTCTGCATGATGTTCCATGTATATATCTTCACTATATAGTCTATAAGTGTAGGCTCATTTCAAACGCCATAAGAATAAAATGGACTCATCAGAAGTTTGTGGATACATATATATATATATATAGCACAATAAAATGATTACAATTGGATGATTTCTCTTTCAACATTGATGCATTTAATTCTTTGGGGGTTTCCTTTTGCTTTGCTTACTGCTGGCCCCCAAGGGCCCCCAACCCTCTCAAGTACTCTCTATTTTGGCTTTGAGGTAATGCTTGATTTCCCCAGTGAACGTGTGGCTCCTTCCATGGCTTGTGCTCCATTGAAAACGATTTACATCTTCCCTCAAAGTAAGTTGAGATTAATCATCCATGTCCAAGTTCATTATAACAATTTGTTCAATAAGTACAATCGATATAATTGGTAGTGTTAAAGCCTATCAACTTAGATTCAGGTTTAATCTAATTGATTTATATTATTACTCTTTAAAAAATGACTTTTAATAAATTTAAGATTCGAATTTCAACATTTATAATCTCTTTTTTTATATGTGTGAAATTAATGATCATATTTTTGTGATCTACAAGTTTTACTAAATACAATGATGAAAGTTGATAGAATCATCATGCAAAACAACATCTTTTTTATCCAAAACTTAATCACAATGCATTAGATGTTAAGCATTCGTGCACGTTTGACTCTAATTCCAATAAAATTTCAAGGTTGCTGTTAAAGACAAAGTATAGTTTCCTTTTTTTTTTTCTTTCACCACTTGCATAATTGCCATCATTGATTTGCATTGCATGAATCTTCCTCTCTCATGCATTCTTGAAGAATTAAGAGGAAAGAATTATTGCGTTCTATTTAAAGTTCACAAATTAGTTCAATCTAAGGGATGAGGGGTAGATTATTTCTTCTCTCTTTTTTTTTTTTTTCGTTGTTTGGTCTAAAGGGTTTATATGCTAGAAGAAAAATCGAATTTCGGTTCAATATCAATGTATGTATGTTGATATATTATAAAATATATACTTTTCTAATAAATGAAAAAACCTTGATGTTCGAAAATAAAAATTATATAAAAGGAAAACAGTTCATTACCATTTTCATCTACATTGTTGAATGAAACTACCCCGATATTGTATGAGATAATTTCTTTTTTTACGATTAGAAGTCTAAAACCGAAAACGTTGGGCCCAGTTGAGATCAAGGGCCGAACTCGAGATTTTGGCTCTCTTGAGATTCATGGCCCTGCTTTTCAAACCATCTGTCAAAAGCCCAATGGAAGATTTTGGGCTTCTGGTAAGACCCCAACCGTGTTTTTCCTTGTTCAAGTAACGGCCGAACATCCAATCCACTTTCAGTCTTTTACACACTTCCACGCCACGTTGTTGACGCGTTGCACAACACTGCCGGTACTTTGGTTTGCTTGCTCCCTTTCTGACGCCGACTGCAACTTTCTTCCCGTTTGATGCTGAAAAAATGAATTTACTCGGAATTTTGATCGAAGATTTTACTTTGCAGTCAATGAACGCCATTAAAACAGGCCTTATTTGGCTTCTAAGAGCGGCATGGATAGCCGGAACTCTTCCTATCCTCATCGCTTCACTCCCTTCTCCGCGTCTCAATTCATTTCATACCCTTGTACTAGGCGTTGCCAAGAGGGGCAAGATTATGCCATCTTCATCCCATGTAAGAACCAACTTTTTTTGTTTTTATCATCTTTCTAAAGAAGTTCCCATCAGATTTCATTCTTCAGACAATTTATTTATGTCTGGGCTTTTTTGTGGCTATTGTAGAAGTTCACAGTTCCGCAGAGTTTCTTTCTACACTTTTATTTGTTGGCCGTGGTTTGGACAACAACCTTGTTAATGGGTACTGGGTACTTTGCCTACAAAGTTGCTCCTCTGAGTACTGTGTCATTGAGTTATGCTGCAGCCGCGTCTCAATTGACAGGAGGTTCACATGTCTTTTCCTTGCACAAGTCTCGTTTTACCTCGGCTGAAGACAGATTCAATGTTTGGAAGTCTGTGTTCTTACTGCTGTTGATGGAAGTTCAAGTCCTTAGGCGGCTTTATGAGACCTTTCGGGTTTTTAACTATAGCTCTTCTGCTCGAATGCACATTTTTGGATACTTAACTGGTATCTAGTGAGTTTCTGAACACATTTGATAAGTTCATTTTTCCATATGAATTGCCATTGTTGACTTATTTGATTCTTTGTTGATTAAAGCTTGTGAAAATTAGTGTACTTATAAAAATTCAACGTAATTAATCAATCTAGCGAATGTGAAAGCTGATATAAGGTGAAGAAGTTAGTAATTTTTTATTATGGTATTTTGGAGAGTAATTGGAAGATTGACCGTAAAAGAGCGACTTTTTTTTTTTTGGTTGAGTGTGGTTAGTTAATGCATTTGGCAAGATTATTTTGTACATTGGCCATTGATTGAAGTTAATAATCTTAAAGTTCCTTTGTAAATCTGGTTAAAATTGTAGATTGTATTTAGTTCTGATTGTATAATGATTGCATTGGGCAGTTTTTATGCAGCAGCACCTCTATCACTCTGTACATTTTGTGTACTAGAGGTTGCGAATTTTGCAGCTGATCAAGTGGCTGAATTTAAGGTTGAAGGCCAAGAACTGCTGTGGTTCACAGATTTTGATTTGTGGGGATATGTGAAGCCAATCACAGGGCTTGGTTGGTGCCAGTGGGCTGGTGCTGCTATATTTGCTTGGGGATGGCTCCATCAATATCGTTGTCATGCAATTCTTGTAGGTGTTTTCGCCTGTCTAAATTAATTTCTTGAACCTCTCTCTAACTGAAAATTGCAGAACTTTTAAAAATTTTGAAACTTTGCAATCCATATGCATCATTCTACCGTGATTTTGGAGGGTTAAATGAATTCAATGTGAGAGAACTGGTATTTTCATGGTTCGTTTATCACCCAATTTTCAGACTATATTAAAGTTTAAACAAGATGGGATCAACACAAGGTTTAATTTTTGTAAAACCTTTTTGGAATGGAAGAAAATGATCTGTGGCTTATAACTTGTGCACATCCAGATGCTAATTTTCCGGCTTTTATACAGGGTTCACTTAGACGACACAGAGATCAAACTGCCAAATATGTGATTCCACATGGTGATTGGTTTGACATTGTCTCAAGCCCACACTATTTAGCTGAGATGGTGAATCTCTTTCTCTCACTCTCTTTTGTGGATGCTTGTATATATGTCTCGGTTGCTTCCAAAGTTTTGACCATTACTTGCATCTGTTCAGATAATATATGCCGGTATATTGGTTGCGAGTGGAGGAACTGACTTTACTATATGGCTACTTCTGGGATTTGTGGTATTTTCTACCCCTTATCCAATTTCATGAACACCATAGAATTTTAGACTCATTGCCTCTTCATAATTTTTGCTCCCTCTAGCTGAACGCTTTATAACTCGTCCATGGCCGATTGTTTCAGGTGGCTAATCTTGCATTTGCTGCAGCAGAAACTCACCGGTGGTATCTCTGGAAGTTCGAGGACTATCCACTTAACCGGTGGGCGATTCTTCCATTTGTTTATTAGCTCCAAGGGACAAAAGTTTTGATGTATATTTGTAAATCAGTTAGCTCTACTATTGTTATCCATCCCTTTTTGTTTTATGATAACTAGGTTACTGAAATGCAGATATGGTAATGTTTTTTGCGATTAAGTGGGAAGCGATTCTACCATATTTCTCAACCCTAATGAAAGAGAATTGTTGTTGAAGATGAACATTATCATTGAGCTGTACATTGGATTAAACAGCTTTGAAATCACTCATTTATTTCCCTGCAACTTTCATGATTCTCTTCTTAGGGTACTGTTTGTTAAAAGATTGTTCAAGTAAACTGAAGATAACCAGGACCCTTTTCACACTTCCACAGTGGTGAAGCGCATAGAAACGATTCAATGTTCATAGATCAGATTATCTGTTTTGCTCAACCTAATGACCTGGCCTAATGAGCAAGAGAAACAAATAACTAATCCGGGTCCGCTTAGATCGTCTCTTAAACACTCTTATATACTAAAATGGAAAAAAATAGTCAGGCCTTTCTAAAGATAATGGCATATGAGCCCATGAAAATTGTGTTATTCAGCTGCAAATACGCCCATAAATTTTAGCCCAAATTAGGGCCTTGACACGATTTTCTCAATGGTATTGGCTATAGCACGATCACGTTCACGAGGGTCCACTAAGAAATTTCCTAATTCTCTCTCTCTCTCTCTGTCGCTTCCCCCCTCTGATCACTGAAGAAATTCGAAATCCACCGATCAAAGTTCCCCAAATCTGTTCAAATCGTCGGTGTAATTTTTGGAAAAACTAAAATGTCGTCCACGTTCAGCGGCGATGAAACTGCTCCTTTCTTTGGCTTCCTCGGCGCCGCTGCTGCGCTCGTTTTCTCCTGTAAAAAAAAAAAAAAAACTAACCCTAACTCTAAAAATTTCGGTTCTTGATCGGTTCTAATTTTCCCATCCAATTGTTTTTTTTTTTTTTTTTCAGGTATGGGAGCTGCGTATGGGACGGCCAAGAGCGGTGTCGGAGTGGCGTCGATGGGAGTGATGAGGCCAGAGCTGGTGATGAAATCCATCGTCCCCGTTGTTATGGCTGGAGTTTTAGGTATTTACGGGTTGATTATTGCGGTTATAATTAGCACTGGGATTAACCCAAAAGCAAAATCTTATTACCTTTTCGATGGCTATGCTCATCTTTCCTCTGGTCTCGCCTGTGGCCTCGCTGGTCTCTCTGCCGGCATGGCTATTGGAATCGTCGGCGATGCTGGCGTTAGGTATTGTTATCTAATTTGCTTTCAATTATTTGTTTTTGGTATTTTTCCTTGCAACGCCTTAAAATTGAAATAATGTTTGCTGGATTCAAATGTCATTCTCTGTTCTTTTCCCGCATACATTTTTACTTGATAATAGTAGTACTGATAAGTGAACTTAGGCAGTAGTAAAATATGTAATTTTGAGAAAAAATTAGTTTTCTTATATTAGGATACGTCTTTGGAGGGGATTTAGTGTTTGGATTTCGCCACAATTGATGAATAAGTACGTCATTATTTTTGTCATACTGGTTGTGAGCATATGATTGACTTTTTACTCACAAATTCTGATGAAGCTATAGTGGTGAATTTGAACCTGGATTAGTCGGAATTTTACTTGTTTCGCAAAATGTCGTTTATTTTGATTAAATTGAGGCATTTATAAGTTATAAAGATTAAAGTGTTGAAGAAGATTTTTTTTTTCTTTTAGAAGTCTTTCTGGCGTTTGCAGAGAAGTTCGGAATTGTTGCCAATGAATATTATATGTGGCATTTTTGTAGATTTGATCTATCTACTGCTGATAAATCATTGTTCTTTTCCTTCTGTTACTTCCTTGTATTTTTATGTGTGTTATTTTTATCGCAAACAGTTTTTATTTTATTTTTGGTTTCCAGATTCTTTGCAATTGTGAGAATGTGTTTTGTTTCATTGAGATTTTTCTATGCATTTATTTGCAGAGCCAATGCCCAACAGCCAAAGCTTTTTGTTGGAATGATTCTAATCCTCATTTTTGCTGAAGCTTTGGCACTGTATGGACTTATTGTCGGTATCATCCTCTCTTCCCGGGCTGGTCAATCCCGAGCTGAATAGAGTGCAAGGTTCTGAGACTTGGGTTTTTGCTAGTTGGCATCACTTTGGTTGTTTTCTATCCAATTCTAGCCACTAGCATGCTGTAAGAAAACATTTGTCAAGTTGTTATTTTGAACTCATTCATGAATTTCCTCTAAGTGGTTCTATGCTGTTTGTATGATTAGAAGATGGATTCAATTCGAAATAAATCGTGTTTTACTTTAATTTTTCTAATCTATTGCTGTAATCTAAATGTAAGTTCAATTAACTGTAAGGACCATTGCTATGGTACTTAATGTCAGTTCTGTCTCTGTTCATTGGCATTGATTCCCTATTTTTCTTTCTTTATTTGGATGCCTGTTGGATGCTCATTGTTTATTAAGGCTATGAATGGATTCAGTTTTCTTTATATATTAGATGGAAAAAGATAGACCTTGCCATCTGGAAGGTGAATGAAAAACAGCGGGGAAATGATGATACATCTTCATGATCCATGGTCGACTGCCATGCAAAACAAAGTGATGTTCAAGGCGCACAAGGCAGCTTTCCAAACTTGCTTCTGTGATCCATCCCTATACTGCCCCGACTTTTTTTTTAATTATTCGTATCCAATGTATATTCAAATATAAATATAAAAATATAATTTTTTAAGGTTCTATCAAATACATAAAAATCTTTTAAAAAAAATTAAATATGCCTTTGTCTGATATATCCATTCAACAAGAGCTGGCTAGTTATAATCGGGAGCAGTTGACTATGGCGCGTGTGTTTCGCCCCAAATGCATTGCATCCCGGTTCACTGATTTCTACCATGAAATAATGAATACTATGAGATGAAAGACAAGAAAGAAAGATTTTAGATTTTTAGTCATGGGGCTTTCAATTGTTTGATTATTTTAGAATCATTACTTAGTAGTTTGGAGTTAGGCTTTATTTCCATAGTTTTGTTTGAAACTTTTTGTCACTTTTCTGACTGAATTTTATAGTGAAGTTGGTTTACAACTTGCATGGCCTGGACATTTAAGAAATTTCAATATATTTTAGAATTTTCCAATGGGCCCATTGCATCTACCAATCTTTTCTAATCGATACACTACTGTTTTAGACTCAAGAGTTGTAAAGCTGTGATTGGCCCAAGCAATGTCAACTTCAGCCCTAGTCTAGGGTACTACTTAAGCAAGTTGGGCTATGTGAGCAGAGCCTCAATTAATAATACATGACAAATTGATTGACATGTTCCTAATCCTTTAGAGCATATGACTTTTAAGTGCAATATATTTTATAAGAGAAATTATTTGACTTATGAGTGGATATTTTAGTTTCTTTTAAGATGTATGGAAAGAAATGGGACAAAAAGGAAAAAGTAGGAAGCAATGGGTTAAAAGCATAATATAATTCTATTTTGAGATCGTGCTTTAAAATTTACAAAGGTAAATTTTGACCTTGATAAAGACCAATAAGGACATGAGCAAAGAGAGTATCCAATGGCCAGCAGCATGATTAAGTTCATGGCTATAAAAATGTCATAAAAATTAGAAATCATTCATTAGATTTAGATCAAAGATAATAATGCATTTTGAGTACTTTTGCTTGTCTTGATTAGGACAATTTCTTAGTAATTTAATGGGGAGACAGTGGGGAGATTAAGTTGTCTGGTTATTTAGATTCCAAGCCAAGCAAACAGCATCACGAAGAACATGACCTACAACAAAATTATAATCTTCCCCTTCCCCAGAGTCCCTCCATTTGGACAAATATTATAACTCAATTTGACCTTGTCTGCACCCTGAAACCTGTACCATCCAAGAAAAATAATACAAAAAACCAATACCACTGTATTAAAATAATTATAAGAGAAGGACCCTTTAACGGTCACTGCTTCAGATTTGGATTTTTCAATTCTCTTGACCATTTCTCCAATGCCATTATCTTCATTTTTAATACCTATATTTTCTGCTTGTTTCTTTCGCTTCAGTTTTCTTTGACTAATTCTGGGTCTGGAGATTGGTTCTTAAACTTTCCTGAAGAGAAAAAAGCCAAAAACTTCGACTGAAATAATGGAGTGACTGAAGGCTTTAATCCTGGAAAAGCTTTTAAATTTGAAACAGGGTAGTTGGTAATGCATCAACTGTCTTTCAATTGCAATCATAATACAGCTTAAAAATTGACAAAATCAGGGTAAGAAATTTAATTCCCATTTAAAAAAGTTGGTGACCCACCAAATATGGTTCCGAAAAAAAGTAACTTGGGGTAGTGAACTAGTGAGCCATCAATCCATCACCCGTCTGTCACTTTCCCATCTCCCTTCTGTTCCAGTGGGACCTGGAAATTTTGGGTCTTTGTCTTCTTCTTCCCTTTCATCTACGTGTTTAGCATTTTTCCCCATTGCCGCCTTGAAGCTTGAACCATGGCAACATCTCAGGGGAAACATAAGAACCCCACGTGGCATCACGAGAGTCCGAAACAACCTTTTTGTTTTAAAGCTGCAATCAACCGAGATTTACATACCAAAATCGAATGGGTAAAAAAGAAATTTAAAAAAAAAAACTCAATTTTTTCTTCCTTTAACTCTTTTACTCCAGGGTGTACGTCTCGGGGTCTACAATTTAACGGCTATATTATCTCATTTTGCCACGTGATGAATCCAGGGCAGACCAATCCGCTCGCGTTTGGCGCGAAACACTCATGTGGGCCCCCAACAATTGTTGTCTGCTTCAGGGCATCTTGATTCTTGAACTGACCTTTTGTCTGTTTCGTTGACTGTGGGAAGTTTTGAACTTTTTTTTTTTTTTTCACTTCACTCTCTCGATTAGACCCCACTTTCCCAGGAGGCCCGCAACGCATCGATTGAAAAGGAACAGTTTGGCAAAAGTTGTAAAAAGAAGGAACAGTAACAAATGAGAAAGCAAATGAAACAAGAAGAACTAACTGGGAAAAAAAATACCCTACTGCTAGCATTTCTCTCTGAAACTAAAATAATGGTCAAAAGTTTTCATGAGACAGGAAAAGTAAAAGAAAAAAAGGTTTGGATTTGGGATTGTTTATGCTGGTGAAGGTTGAGAGGTGGGGTCTGCTGACGAAGGAATATCAGGGCCTACACGACAACCTTCAAGCATGAACACGATATCGGACATGGTTGGTCGATCAAGAGGATCTGGAGCTGTGCAAAGTAACCCAACTTTGATTCCTAGGAGAAATTCTTCCCATTCTGATGATTCAGGGTCAAGCTCAAGTAGTCCTGGTTCAAGAAGTTCAGCGATTTGGCCTCTCTGAAGCTGCTTCTTGACCCATTTCACAATGTCTTCATCCTGCGTGAACATAACTGGTCTTTTTCCTGTGAGTAGTTCAAGTAGAACAATGCCAAAGCTGTAGACATTTGATTCTTTGGTGGTTTCCCCTGTTAGAACTACTTCTGGGGATACATAACCCAATATTCCAACTGAAGTTGAACTGGATGCTTCAGTTGGAGTTGCGATTGTGAGACGATCCAAGCCGAAATCTGACAAATGTGCTTCGAAATCAGCATCAAATAGAACGTTTTGGGGCTTTACATCGCCATGAACCATGTTGGATGCGTGTAGAAAGGCTAATCCACGGGCAATTCCCAGAGCAATTAGGTGGCGCATTGGCCAATTGAGGACATGACCATCTTGGTGGGATGCCTCTTGGAGGAGCGTTGCAAGGTTGCCGTTGGGCATGTAATCGTATACAAGGAGCCTTAAGTCAGGTGGCCCTGCATAGTAGCCGCGGAGAACTGTTAAGTTCCGGTGCTTCACTCTGCCTAAAAATTCAGCTTCTTTCCTAAACATGTTTTCATCGAGCGATCCATCTGGTAGGCGGCGAATAGAGAGCACCATTCCATCATTGTAACAAGCCTTGAAGACTAACCCATATCGGGTTCTGCTAAGCACATTCTCTTCAGCAAATTGCCTAGTTGCTTCAATTGTTTCTGCAACTGTGATCTTGTTATTGAACATAACAAGCTTTGGCCCTCCGCTGTCCGTGCTGCTACGGCCTCCACTTGCTCCAGAACTAGCCCTTGCGGGGCTCCTTTTCTTCTCCCCTGCAGCTTCCTTGAGCTTCTTGCGCCATCTCAATAGGCTGAAAACATAGAAGCAACAACACAATGACAAGAGACAAGCAGCACACGCTGCCGCAACAATCAAAAGAATTAACCTTTTCCTCTTGCTCTTTTCAGCTATTTCCTTGCACTTTCGATGCAATGGCTTTCCACATAAGTCTTGATTATCAGCGAATGCTGATGGATTGTTGAATCTAGAACCCAGAGTAACTGGAATCTCCCCTTCAAGGTCATTCCTTGAGACATTAAAGTAGACCAATCCAGATATAAGACTGAGATTAGCAGGAATCTCTCCAGTCAAGTTATTAGAAGAAAGATCCAGCTTCGTAAGATTTGATAACTTGGACAGAGAATCTGGTATGCTTCCAGAAAGCTGATTAGCATCTAGAAACAAAGTGGTCAGTGACAAGCATTTGGAGATTTCCTCAGGGATTTCTCCGGTTAAGTTGTTACCACCCAAATCTAGCACATTAATTGTTGAAAGGCGAGAAAGATCAGAAGGAATGTGACCTGTCAAAGAATTTGATCCAAGCTCGAGAACTTCAAGCTCAGTGCAGTTTCCAAGCTCTGGTGGGATCACCCCAGTTATGTGATTATTAGACAATGAAAGAACAACCAATGAATGTAGAAAGCCAAAAGTTTCCGGTATATGACCAGAAAATAAATTGGAACTAAGATTCACATATCGCAAACTCATCAAACTACTAAACCCTTCAGGAACATCCCCGGATAACATATTTTCTTGCAAAGCAATGACTTGAAGATTAGGTAAACCTGAGAGCTCAAACGGCAATTCACCAGAGAGGTTTTGCTTGCTTAAATCAAGAGTAGTTAGCTTGAACAAAGCGCCCAAACTTGCTGGTATCTTCCCTGAAAACCCATTAGCACTTAGATTCAAAATAACAACACGACTCAAGTTCCCAATACTTGCAGGAATCTCACCGGAAAACTTATTCCCACTTAAGTCCAACGTACTCAAATTGCTCAATCCCATTATCTCCTCTGGCAGGCTTCCACTCAAGTTATTATATCCCAAATTCAAGGTTTCAAGGTTAGTAAGATTCCCAAGACTACCCGGAACTGAACCTGAAAACATATTTCCTCCGAGAGATAGCACTTTCAAACCAGTCATACCACTCAAAAAGCCAGGAATTTCACCAGAAAATCGATTTCCTCCAAGATCAAGAACATGCAAGGAATCACATTGCTTGATCTCAACGGGAACCAACCCGGTTAAAGAATTATTAGCCATTTTCAGCTCCTCCAATCTAGACAAATTCCCAATCTGAACTGGAACCTCACCTGACAACAAATTCCCAGAAACATCCAACATTGTCAACGTTGTTATACGCGTTAACCAAAACGGAAAACCCCTACCAATCTGATTCCCAGAAAGATCCAAAACCTGTAAGACACTATAGCATTTCCCTGATTCAGGACCAACAACATTCTTAAACAAATTAAACCCCAACTGAACAATCCGAATGGAAGGCGGATAAACAGTAACATTACAGAACAAAGAAACCGGCACTGTTCCTGAAAGATTGTTATGAGAAAGTGAAACAACTTGAAGATAAGGAAGAGCTCCAATAGCCGCTGGGATAACCCCACCAAGCGCATTGGCCTCAGCACTAAAATGAATAAGTGACGAGCAGTTGGCTAAAGCTGAAGGTAAAGTCCCTTCTAAAAAATTATAATCAAGCCATAGATATTGAAGCTGTTGAAGCTCACCGAAACCAGCGGGAATCTCACCGGAAAACTGGTTATAGGAGAGATTAATGAGTTGAAGCTGTGATAAATAAGCAATGCTTCTAGGAATCGAACCATAAAATGAGTTTGAAGAAAGATCAAGATACTTGATATTTCTTGGGAGATCTCCTGAGATTTCACCGGATAACTGGTTTTGAGCTAAGTTTAAAATGGCTAAATTAGTGAGATTACTTATCTCGGACGGTAGTGTCCCCGAGAGTGAGTTGTACTGCAAGAAAACCGCGCGTAGAAACTTGCATTGGGAGAGAGTGGAAGGTATGGTGCCGTTGAAGGAGTTGGAACGGAGGCTAAGTTTGGTAAGATACTTGAGGTCAGAGAGACGGTCACTAAGTCGACCACTGAGTTGGAGGTGAGGTAGACGTAGCTCCGTGACTCGGTTGTTGGAACATGCAACTCCACGCCAGTCGCATGGAGCTGCAGGGGTCAATGGATCCCATCCGTTCAAAGCTCCAAGTGGGTCATGGAGATTAAGCTTGAAAGACGTTAATGCTTGGATCTCAGCTTGGTTATTCTCACCTTGGGACAAGAATAGCAAGCAAAGAAGCAAAGAAAGGCAAAAAATGAGAACTTTAGCCATTGTTTAGCAGCAGCAATGTTTGGGTTTTTGGCAAAAAAAATTAAAAAAAAAAAAAAAGATCAAGTCTTTGAGGACTAAAGGGTGTAAAACTTTATGAAGGAAACAGAGAAGGGAGCGTCTGAAAACAAAGCTACTGTTTTTCCCATATGGTTTTTGGCAGAGGGTGGCAGAGTCGGTGCCAGAAGCAGCAGTCAGCAGAGAGACCCACGCAAGCCGATTCTGCCGGGAGCTGAGGGCTCAGCCTCTCACCCTAACAAGGGGTTATGGGTTGAAGGGGTGGGGGAAGTGTTTGGTTTAAGAGGTAAACCGTGGGGTGGGCTTTGTTTCCTCACCTTCAAAACACCATGAATAACCACAGTTTTTTATTTTTTTTTTTTTTTGGAAAAACGGCAAATGCCAACTGGTGGGGTTTAGAAAAAGGGAGAGTTGGCTCTTTTTAACCTTCAGTATGATATGAAATGAAGCGGAATCATTGAGCCCTGTGTGATCTTATCTTCGCCCTGTTGTAATCTTTCATTTTGTTTTTCTTTTTTTTTTTTTTTGCTAGTTCTGTTTAAGTATATTTTATTCTTCCGCTTTCGGCTTTCAAGATTTATTATCAACCCATTTGGGAAAATCCTGGTTGTATCAAATAGCAAGGCTCATGATCATCTGCCTGATGGGGTTAACTCAAAATTCTTTTTTAACATTTATAGTTCTCTTTTCTGGATGTCTGAAGGCTGAGTTCATTTAAATTCGAATCACAATATCTTCGAATGAATAGGCTGCGTTGGCTATGCTTTACAAGATGTCTTTAAAGTCCTTTAACCCTTTAGTCCAATTATCTCTTTTTTCTTGTCATTTTGACATCTTGCTGTTATCTTTTCTCCAAAATTTTCTGATTCTGATATCACTTTTTAAACTATAGCCTTTCACTTTTCACTGTTTGATTCAAAGTTCAAGATGTTAAAAAATGGCATATCTGGGGGGAAGAAGATTACAGTCACATACTCTTTTCAACTGGATTATGAAACCAAGTGCTTAAAGTGTCCATGTTATGTGTAATTGAGAAAAAAGCAAGCTGTAAGCCCACAATACAAAAGGCTAGTCAAGAAGGTGGGCCACAATCTTTGGTAGTCCCCACACAAAGTAAATGATGAAAACCGGCCCATTAATGAAAAAAAACAAAAAAACTGAAATGTGAGCTGCATGAGAACATTGTTTTGGAGGCAATTTTGGACACGGTTGGCAACTGACCCATCAAGCTCATTTACGAGTTTCTGACGAAAAAAATTCAACTAATGGATGTTTATATATACAAAAGTAAAGTATGATCTGATTAATATATATTACTGATTGAAAATTATTTAATTATTTTTTTAAGAAATTTTTTGCATTTAATACAATAGTCTTTACTTTCTTTCGTAGCTTACGTTTTAATGCATATATACATTTGATATCATCTAGGCCATCCATCCTGCTTAATTGGGGTACATAATTTACTTTTCACATGATGAAATCCCAGATGGATTCAATGCACTCAATTTGGTTGCCATCCTCCATCTCAACTGCATTGCATGTTTTGATTTGGATAAAGACAGTGACTGTCAAATTAATATATACATATATATATATATGTGTGTTTGTGGGAATATGAAATTAAACTACATAAAATTTCATGTATATATATATATATTTAACAGCTATAAGATAGACATTACACTGCGTTTCAAACTATTGTTACTCTTGTGTGTGCATTGTCCTGGTATGAAGTTGAGCCCAAACATTTCCTTGAATGTCTTCTCTGGGTCTACAAAGCCAACCAGCTTTGCAACAATGGCAGCACTCTCAGCAATGTGTTCCATGTCTTTACTGTCACTCCACAAGCAATGAGCCAGCTTCAACCTCCTATGTTTCGTGTTCAAACGGATGCCCCATTTAAGGAAGAGGTTGTCTCTTTCTACTTTGGAGAAAATCTTGCACATCCGCTGGCTCAGCATTTGCCTTTCGCGACGTACAGCCTTCATGCTGTTTCACAACATATGCATAGAGATCAGTTATTTTGCACCAAAATGTTATCACTAATGTACCAAAACAGCAGCTGCCTCGTTGTTGGATAGAATAAGCTTGTATACCTTGAAGCAGGGGTGAGGACTCTACCATTTTCGTCCATTTGATTACCATGGAAGAATGCATTCTTAAGGAAGGACAGCCTCCTATGTTCCACCTCCATGTATATATAATCCTTTGGATCTCCCTTAAATAGCAGAAAGAAGTAGGTCCTGTGGACTAATGACACATTGCAAGCATGCCAAAGTTCAATGATCTCTCTTTGAAGCCTCTTAAATTCTGAAGGCCATGCTGAAGGGCTTCCATAATTATCTGGTATTGGGTCCAAGCCAACATCTTTAACAGTCTTGCCATGTAAAACGTGCTCCCTCACCTGTACCTGTCATGCGTGATCAAATCATAGTACACGAACTTTCTTAATAAGTACCCTTTATGATTAATGAACAAGCATAAAAAGTTATGAGCTAATATTTAGCATGCATTTTGTGTTTTTGATTCTGTAAGTAGCAAGGGCCTATAAAAGAAATAAAACACTCACCGCATGATCAGCAAGTTGCTTTTCATACTTGAGATTAGACGTTTCTTCTGTTCCTCCGGTTGAAGTAAAGAAACCGATATTATTCTGATCCCGCGGAGTTGGGACATTCTGTGCCTTAAGCTCGATTCCAGCAGCACTTATCGAAGAACTTTGAGATGTATTTCTTGATATCTGGGGTTTAACCTCGTAAACAGTTGCACTCGTTGAAGAACTTTGAGATCCATTTCTAGACAAGCCTTCGTTCTGGAGGTCATACTTCAATGCAGAAAATTTTCTATGGAAACTGTTTAGTCTTAAACTGAAATCTTTCTCGGTTCCAATGGAAGGTGTTCTCTCATCCTTTTCTACCCTTTCAATCCACTGGGAGGTCAAATCAGTCATCAGACTCGCTTTACAACTGCTGCTCCTAGTTAAATTCAAGCTTCTACAACTAGATATTTCCTCCTTCGGCTGCCAAAAATATGTTTTTTCAGGAGATTCAAAAGAAATATCTGGATGGTTGCTATTCTTTTTCAAGTGGAGTGAATTGGATTCTTGCTCTGATCTATCTTCATTGTCAACATCCATCAGTCCTGACATAGCCGTGTTTTCCCTCGGGGATGACATATTATAATTTTGATGAATCTTTGGGCAAGATTCTGATAAACTTGAGTCTGAATATCTACTCGTACTCGACCTTCTTGAGTCAATACAACGAACTTCCTTGCAAAGTGCATCTGAATTTTCATTACCATTCACTTCCTGGCGTAGAGTATTTCCAATAAAAGTAGGAATTTTAGGTGACAACTGCGGGGAGGCACTTGGATGCGGCATATTCAGTTTGAAGTTGGGAAGCTGGAGGAAGCTCTCTTCAGAACTGCAACTCTGTCTATCTGAAGGGATGCATGATCTGACTATAACTCCAACTGACAAAACAGGTGCCACACTGACTGAATTTTCGAAATCCCATGAATCTCGCACTCGTAGTTTAGGGTACTGAGAGTCCAGACCAGCTGCCTGGTGAAGGAGGACAGGTAGGAATTTAAACTTTGGATGGTGATGTCAACTTAAAGAAGCATCAAAATGCTTTAGTAATAGACACATACCCCTATTTTCACTGGTCTTTCATCTCTAGGACTTTCTTTGTTAACCAGTTGTCGCAAATCCTCAACCTCAGACCGAGCAAGGTCTCTTTGCTGAGTCAATATGATTACCTCTTTCTTTAGCTGCATGAAGCATGTAGGAAAATTAAAATAATAATTCATGGATTAAGCCAAAGCTTTGACAACATAATTTTATGTCAGTTCTTGAAAGAAGGATCAATTCAAAAGACTGGTACTTAACAACGATTTTCGTTGGCAATATCCACCAGCCAGGCTTTTAAAATGATCCAGTGGGAGATGCAAGAGTGAGAGTTGCAAATTTGCACTTCAGTTATCCATGTGAACCTTCTTTTCTCGAGTAAACATACGGTATTTCAAGCACAGGTTACACTTATAGCACTTTGAGTTTTAAAGCATTTATTCACTATCCCTATTTCATCACCTTTTCAATTTCAAGGTCCTTCTCTCTCAGCAGTGCATCAGAATCGGAGGAAATAGAAGTTGTTCCTGAACTTCTTAACTCATTCTCTAATCTAGCCAATTCTCTTTGCAATTGCTTCACTAATGCTTTATCAGACATGACCACATTGACTTGCGCGTTGGTAGTCACTTCTTTAGCACAACTTGCAAACAAAAGTGTGTTCCTTGATTGTTCAACATGGGTTCGTGCTGGACTCATGGTACAAATTATAGCAGTTCTAGCATTGCCTCCTAGGGAAGACTGAAGTATACGGGTCAGCTTTGAATCTCTAAAAGGAATGTGTCCATTTCTTCCCTTGCTGCAGCAGCCAAATGCAGATTTATAACAAGACATAGTTATTACTACTTGTTGTGTGCTTGAGGTTCAATATATAATAAGAACATAAGAGGAAGTAAGCAGTGAAATTGAATCAGAATCCGAATCCGAGTTCATAAAAAACAGGCACATGTATGCACAGGGAAAAAGAAAAAGAAATAACAGGGTAACTATTTGTAAATTTTACAATACTAGGTGCTACTTTTGTCTCAAACTGTGGAAAATGATCAGTTAAACAAAACTGAAGTTGTTCCTGCACTTTTAAACTCGTTCTCTGATATGCTTGATCATATCTAATCAAAATGAAGGATAGGAAGTCAAAGAAATTTACTGGTTTTCCATAAAAAGGATTCTCGAAGTGCTACAAACATTTAAACAAAACTCTAATAAGTAGCTAACCTCAGCTTACGGATAACAGTTCCAAGTGTTAATAAACTGCGATTTATGTGGCAACCTTCCTTCAACCTTGCACCGGCTGATAATGTCTGAGAGGCACGCTCACTTCCTGCAAGATCAACAAAATTCTAGACAAAAAGAACGAAAATGTCAATTGCTTTTCCAATATCGATTAACCAACAAAATCTTTGACTGAAAAGATATAATATTGTTTCGTACCACAGTGGCCCTAAGGATGCTTGATTTGTCATTGCCTAAAAATTCTCGTGCAGAACTTTCTATTGTCTGATGGGTGGCAAATAGGCGCATGATTTAAAAACAAATAAATATAAAAATAAATATCATATCATTGTCAAGTGAACAATATCTAGAAGTTTTGACAATGAAACACAAAGCATACCACTCTCAAAATTTGATGGGATCTAGAGCTTGTTTCATTCAGAGAAGTCTCTCCTATTTGTCTTTGAGCTGCCAATGTGCACCAAGGCATGCTTTAAATACGCGGTCAAGAGCTAGTGAAATGAAGACTTGTTGAGAAAATTCTTACCTTCACACACCGATAGAAGCTCTTTAAAATGATTCCAATCCCGCAGAGTTTCTTCTGTGAGTTTCTCAACAACCGTCCCTTTCTATCAAAGTAGGTGTCTGTTAGTGATATAGTCCACAAGATAATCAGCTCCTCGTAAAAAAGACAAAAAAAAAAAAGGATGTAACTCACTTCTGGATCATCTAGAAGCCTAAGCGGAGTGCTGTCTGCACTAAGGAGGTCCCTGACAGATTCATTGTAAATCTCCATTGCCGAGAACTTCAGGATAAACTCTCTTTCCTTGTGCTACAGAAAAGTATAGTTATTTTTATGTCTGAAGAGGGAAATACAGCGGGAAAGCATAACCACAAGGGAGCAACAAAATCAGTGTGTATCCATTACCCTCTGCATGTACTCATATATATCTGCCATGGCATACTCGGTAATTCCAATCATCGTATATGTCTTTCCGCTGCTTGTTTGTCCGTAAGCAAAAACACTTGCTGAAAAATTATGTTAGAAATTAACAGATGAGATCAGGAACTTATTTATGGAGTCACAAAAGAGCTTTATAAGGAGTATCCGAGAAGAAAGGAAAGAGATGCACTCACAGTTTATACCACTGACAACTGAAAGAGCAACTTCCTTTGCTCCTGCTTCATACACTTGCCT